>JABXWE010057272.1:0-15358 GCA_014611495.1 Limonius californicus | reverse complement strand
AAAAAAAAATGAAATAAATATGTAAATACATGGATGATGCGGATATTTAACACCTACATAGGTGGATCCCAAAGTGTGGGTTAGGGTTAGGGGTGTCGCGGGAGGATTTACAAAATAAAACAAAATACCTGTGTAAGACATTTATTTCTGCTTTTCACAAAGTAAACAAGAAGAAGAACATAAAGATAAGTAACTGTAAACCTAAAAACAAGTTGCAAAGTAAAAACATTAATACCACGTATGTGTTTATTTTTAAGAAATTATCGTTTTAAATCTGAGCTCTGCATTCGATACACACACAGTAATATCATTTGCATGTTTGAGGCGATTTCATATTTTTGTTTTGATGGCAGTCATATGCGAGGAACTTCGCAAAAATATGTAACAAATGACTCCAAACACTTTATAGCACTGTCCGCAAGCTCAGGGTATTCTTGCATTCTTTTGGTCCAAAATGCGCTCTGGGAAAAGAAGTCTAGTTTAACATTCCATTAAATGATATTTCAAGAAGCTTTTCTTTCATGTTTGTCGAACTTTCAGCTTGTTCGACGAAATTCTCCAAAAACGGATTCAGTATCCATCTGTGATTGTCATAACTGTTTCGAATTTCTTTGGGGAAGTAGTCAAAGAGCTATTGTTTTAAATATTATGTAACCTAACTTGCATATCTGTAAACACGTGCATAGAATTTATCATATTATCACCCTTAACTAAGTCTTCTATGAATTCTTGAACGCACTGGAATGGATCAAACTTCTTGTTTCCTACTGAAATCGACCAGAAATCGAGTTTTTTCATAAACCCGTTAATTTTGTGCATGGCTATTATTATTTTAACATCACGGCCTAGCAAACAAGCTATTCGGAGTGTTTAAATGTTTGAAAATATCAGCATAGACAGGCTGTCTATGAAGCCTAAGGAATTCGGGTTTGTCATCTTGCAAGTACTGGAAAACCCTTTTCAGGACGTTACCTCTCGAAAACCATCTTATTTGCGTGTGATTAAGAATATTTGCGTATAAAGAACCCATGTCTTCAGAAATCTTAGAAATATACAAGTCTGCAATAACTTTTTCTTGATGGAATTCACCACTTTCAAATGCATTTTTCAAAATGCAATCCATTTCATAAAGTAGAGATTTTGATGCAAGAGCTTCTCGATGTAAAAAACACTGTAACCATGTAGCATTTGGCGTTCTTTTTTTCTGACAATTAGATTAGATCGTTGTCCTGTCATAGCCTTGGCGCCATCGGTACATATAGCAAGGCATTTTGCGTCAATCTCGTACTTATTAGTACTTTGCATGAAAGTGTCGAATAAATATTTTCCGATGGAACGGACCTCTAATGGAGTACAAAATAAAATATCTTCTGTAATATCATGTCCAATTTTGTATCTTACCAATTCTATAAATTGGGTACAGTTAGAACAATCCGTGTATTCGTCCATTTGTAATGACAACTTTATTTTTTTTATAGTGTTATTAGAGAGGGGCATTGCTTTCAGCTTGTTAGCCTCTTTTTCACCATCCGTTGTTTGCCCCATTGCAACAGCTGCTGGTAAAATGATGTCTTCAGCAATAGCTCGTACTTAACGCTAAATATTTGTTATCGATTTATTGCATTCAACACACAGTCAACAGTACAGCACACGATTTTGAAATAATGACTAATCTCATCACGGTCTGCTGCTTATATAAATAAAAATGGATTTGCCAGATTACTCCAATGTCGTATAACACCGTCCTGAATATCGGGGACATTTCTGGGAACACGGGGAACAAATGAATTCTGCTACCTGGTAATAGATGGCGTCAGTTGGCCATTCAACTGCTTATATTCTGAATGAAGTTGAGGACTGCAGGAGGGGGATAGCGAGAAAAATGTTTGGCCGAAAGGGGGTAGTGCTTTAAAAAGTCTAGGAATCACTGATCTACCTGAACTTCGATAACGTTAATGGTTATTGTTTTTAGAAAGTGTAAAGGCTTTGTAATATACATGGTATTTATGCATTTCACCAGAATGTTCATATGTGAAACCGCGTTACTACACAATATAACTCTCAAGTGGAAATAAACTTTTAATTAATTTATCCCTAACAAACTAAACAAGACTGAGAAGCTTGTAGATGTAATTCACTCTGTTTAATTGTAGTATCTAAGATAATGTGGACACGTTGCGTTATAAATTGAAAGTAGTTGTTCTGTAATGCAATAAAAAAATTGTTTCGCACTTGTCATAAATGTGCGCACACAAAACATGTCTTTTACTGCTAGGCTGTTAGGGTAACTCGCAACTGATGCAGCAAGCGCATATATCAACGTTCTGTAGAATTCAATATTATGAAACAAATATTGTCAACTATTATTTGTGATACATTTTTAAACAATTATCATTTAAATTAGGTCAAAGTTGGGTAATTCGATAGTAAGCTGCAAACTAAAATATGTATTTTGGGTTTCGACTTATGAGAAACGAAATCATGCATCTGCTCCATAATTTAATGAACGTTGTTATAGATCTTGTGATTTCTGAGATCCCTACCGTAGAGGTCGAATATGATATACACGTGTATAGTACAAAAAATTATACTAAAAATTTGAATGGTATATTAAATAGTGTTAAGAAAAATACGCATATTACAAGGTACCTTTCTCTAGCCGGGACATAGTTTATTAAAACAGTCATTTTAAAGCAGAAGTATATTCTTGAAGAACATTTTGTTTATAATTATATAATCATAAACAAATAATGGATTTGTAGCTTAACTGCTGCATGTTAGGAAGAGAAAATAGTTACGGTGGTAGTTAAATTTCTTTCCTAAGTTTCGCGAATACATATAATAATATTTGCCACGAATACATCTAAAAAGTTGTTAAATATCATTGAAATTAATGTGTAAGAATTTCCCCAAGAATGTTGAACGTAATTTCTTTGCACATTTACAAGGACAAGATAAATCTACGTGACATATCATTCACATTATTGTCGCTTTGCGTCAGCTAACACCCATTTATGTTCCTTGGGATATTCTGAATTTCTGATTTATGGTTGTATCTAACAGTGCATGACACATTTGTGTTTTCTTAAGTACGATTCTCTGTTTGAGAATGAGTAATGACATAAATATCATTCATCATCTACGTCTTATAGCGCTACCGAAATTGAAACCTGATACCTAATAGTTTCAGAAAGATGTCTTGACTATAATGAAAATCATTTTTTGGTACATTTCAGTTGAGCGTGAATGACAGAATATCGCTTCCGCAGTTTTGATCTGCTCAGTATTGTTATTGGTTTTTGCTATTCTCCTGTTAGAACTTCTGTAATAAAAGCTTATAACTTACACCGTTGTTGCTAGTACTTTTGTATCCTTAGCATATTTATTACGAAACCTGCATTAGCCTACCCAGGTTTCTAAACTAAGCATGTTATGGTCTGCCAGCTTATAAATAGTGTAATTACTTAAGACAGTAGTGCCCTTTCATTCATTTATGGGATACCTGAGTAAACAAATGGTGGATACGATCAGAACTAATTGGCGGTGAGAGGCAGGTGACCAGCAGCTAATAAGGAAACAGACTTGTCAATAAATATTGAACGGCTGTACTCACCAGGAGCTTCCACCCCGCGATGGTGATTCGAACGGGAACTGAAGCTCATCTAAGTGCTAGATGTTGTGACCACAGCCAATCCTAACTGAAAATGCATTACTACAGTTATGCATATATTCTGTTGCACTAATCATCCAGAAGGAACCCTGTAAGATACTCTGTTATTCGTAGTAGTCGCACGGTGACATTCCCTCCGCCCCCATGCGGTGGGGAGAGCTAAATATTAGTTGACCAATCCCCCGCGTAAATCTCAGTCAATGTCATCCTAGCATTAATGTGAATCTATAATGATAATATCATGACGTGGATACTATATGAAACCACCTGTGCCAGCTGACTTCCTCCCGAATGAATGCTAGGTGAAGAATGCTTAAACATGCAACGTACATGCTATCCACTTGCATACTAAACGGCGAAACTACCCCTCAGTTGCAACAAAATGTTATTCTATTTCGTTGCTTCGCAAGTTATTCCACTTTCTAGCACATAAGCGGACCATTTGCACGTGCATTATGTGCAAGGGCATTAACGAACCAGAGTTTCAATGCAGATTCCGCTTGATCGTTTTTCTCAGTGCGATTTTCTTTAATGTTTAAATTCTCATTTTTTGCAACGTCTTCTATTTCAACAGATTTTATAAGTTTTGCACTAAACTGTGCTGCTGCATTCCACTGGCTTATTTTAGACTATTCATCATATGTTCTTAACTGTTACACTTTCTTTTAAGCTAAGATCACGTCTCTTCTTTACGTCAGCCATTGCAAAGGGTAAAAATATAAATAGGATACCTGCTACCAATCAGCCCTCAGGCTATTAGCTTACGAAAGGGAAAGAAAGAGAGAGAGACAAAAAGATAGTTCCGATACCACTAGAGCTTCAAAATACCAACAAAAAATGCATGCAAACAAGAATATAGCTCGTGGATGAAAACAATCTTAGAAATAAATTAATAACATAAATCGAAGTGATTATTACTATAAAGGATATTTTTTCTATGTAGTCGTGTACGTCTGGCCAGTTCTCCGTGTATGTGATAACAATAACCGAATGATAACATTATTCGTAATTCTAATAAGCGGCGTGCATTGTATTATTAGCTACTACCTGGAATAAGTACTATCATAGATTCACAACTCTTGTACAACAATAATAATAATAACAGAAAGAGGCGCACGTACCAGGGAACATCTCAAACAAACAGATTAGTCAGTCTATTCATGGGAACAATCTGCAACAGCTAACGTTTTTATTTAGCAAATATAATATAAAGTAGACAGTAGGCAACCATTTGGGTTAAAGTAACAGAAAGATACATATGCGACACCACTGCAGCTATTATTTAAGATCACTGCAGCAGCTCATATTCACTTAATAAACACATAAAATGACAATATGACTAATATTGAAACTGGGCCCCAGCATAGGGGATAAACTCGCAGTAATCAGTTAGTATATTTGCAAACACTGTTAAGTTCTTACGTCAGAATACCCAAAGATGACGCTAATAACAACATTGTCTTAGGTATCCTGCAGTTGAAGGCATTTGCCACCCTACTGTACTTGGTTTACACTCTTCATTTCAAGAACTCCTTAACTCTCGCCTAAAACCTTCCATTTTTATCAGATTTGTTTATTATGAACCGATGGAAACTACGTATAAACATGCAAATAATTATGTGTTAAGCTTACATTTAAGTATTGCTTGTAGTATACTATTAAAAACTTAATGTTTTTAATATAAATTTGTTTACGATAAAACTTAAAGAAAACACAAAACGCATTTACACCCATGTATAATTAGTATCGCCCACTGTTACGAATTTGAAATCAAAGGATTAGTAAGGAGAGGCAAGAAATAAATTTCGTTTCTTAACTTGCTCAATTAACAATTCGCCATTTATGTTCATAAAAATAAAGTCCTTAAACAAGTATTTAATGAATATAAAATAAACCCTAGAGAAAAGATATATTAAACACTATTAGAGTACAATTATGGTTTGATAGCTTTTGGAAGTACATTTTACACATTCTTTAAGAATTCATGACTTATTTTATTGATTGTGATATTTAAGGTTTTTATGTCCAGGAAAATGAATGAAATATATTTTTTTCCAGATTGATTGTCATCGGATGTTTAAGAATATAAATATGCTACGGCATGCCAACACTCGATTCTTTGGTCAGGGTTTTCTTTTTGAACACCGTTATTAAGAAACAAACTTTAATGTACGAAAATTCGAAAGGTTTAAATAAAAATGTGTGTGAATCTTCTATTCAAATGAACTGAAGTGAAACTATTCACGTGTTCATCAACAAAATCAATAAACTCTGTAAAAGTTTACATAATTATTGTTTTCTTTTAATTTCGATAAAAACGGAATCACCAATTTATATAAAGAATTGTCGCAGAAAGAGGACGTTAAAACCAGCACTGTGCACATTGGCATTTATCCAGTGTAGGCACCTGGAGTTAAATATTAACATAATTAAAATTAATTAATAAAACAGCCCTGAGATTAAACAATTACAAATTTTGAAACCACGCTACAACTTAGTAACTGACTGTTTCCACTTGCATAAAGCCATGATAAAGGAGATTGGTTCAAAAGTAAGCATGTGAAATACCGGCGTCGATTCGAAACAAACCGTTTGCTCGTAGGAGCACAGATTATTTGGTTTGTTTGTTTTGAATATTTTCGAATTTCTAAATTACGGTAACATTTTTTTTTCAATAAGATTAATACTTGCATGAACCTTATCTTGCAGTAGCACTTTCAGGAAATAGTTTTGAAAATTGTATTATTGCTTCTTTTTGTGGTTTTTGTAGAATAAGTGTATTCTTAAGTCAATCACGATTTGGCTGTACAAGATACAGTATAGAGAAGTGCACAGTTACTTCTGCAATGTAATATTTACTAATACTTTGCGTTCTACCGTTTCTTTAACATTGTAGTGTACTTAGAATATTAATTTAGTTCGGTTAGCCTTACACAGGAATTCTAAAACAAGTCAGAAGATGAACGCAATTGTATGATTCGTCTACTAGCACTTCACCGCTATGCCGCATTGGCCAAAGCACATTTCGTGGCGACATGTTTCGCAGCCAGAAATTAAATATTTTTATTCAAGAGTCTAAAATTACTTTACGTTTGTCTTGATATTGATGCTATCACTACTGAAAATTAATTGAATCGATATATGGAAACCATTTTGAAATAAGCGGAGTATTAAGGTTGAAATTTTCAAAAATTCCCTGAAGTTTATTTGAGTTAGTTTTCTAGTAATTCAATGTTTTGCTTATTTTGGTTGCATCTTCGGATATTCATGGTTGACATCAAATTGAATAAAAAATCAGTAATTGACATGATATACATTTTAAAATATTTAATAGTAATATACAAAAATACTGCCAAACTTAGCTAGGGGGCGATAGAACTTTGAAAAACCAATGTATTTTGAATTTTTATAAAACGGTATAGAAGAGGAACTCTTCCGAATAAGCAATTGAAATTTTTTAAACATGGTTGCATAAATTTCACTGATTCAGCGCAATTTACACACACACTCCGATATAAGGAACAGAAAGTTGCTCACTCCAAGATAAATACAGGAACAGAATTATGGCATGAAGTATTTAAAGAGAGTGGGAGGAAGAACTCAACGAAATGGGGTGAAGAATTTAGGGACGAGGGAAGAACTAGAAACAGGCTGTTAGTGGATAGAATATGAAGACAGAAACTGAAATGGTTGTGGTGTTAATGGAAGAACAGTTGATAATTATGGAAGAAGAAAGAGAGGAAAAACCAGACTTAAGTTAACTTAGTTTACATAATTGAGAGAATATTGAAGATGCAAAGATGCGTAGAACAGGACAGTATCCCGACATTCTAGAATACAATGGAAAGTTAAAGCGGACAAAAAATAGTAACAGGCTTATTTTGGTAGTTATGGGATACCCTGTATTATATCCCGTGTTTCAAGTACACACAACCAAACTTATATGGAATCACCCAGTATTTCTGATTAATAATAGGGAATTTATGAAAACTTCTTATGCAAATAAGAGATAACTGTTTTTGTTGATAATAAGATAACTAATTGATAAAAGTTGATCACATACACATTGAAAAATTTTGTTATTTGTGTCCAGTTGTAAAATCGAAGTGTCACAGTAAAATGTCCTACGTAGGTTTGTCAGATGTTCAGAGGGGAAGAATTGTTTCTCTTGTTGAGCAGGGAATGTCACAATGGGGAATCGCAGCAACGGTGGGCGTCTCGCAGGGCGTTGTTTTCAAAAACGTATGCAAGATTTATAGAATTGGAAACGCTCAAGAACATGCCTAAACAAAGTCGTCGCAGAGTAACTAGTGATCGAAAAGACCGGTTTTTAATTCAAAAAGTTAAATGAAATCCAATCTCTTCTCATCCGGAGCTCCAAAGGAAACTTTTGCAGGCTACAGGTGTTGACATTTCATTTGAAACAGGAAAGAGACTCCGTACCCATTTGTTTAGCCGGAGACAGTTAAGGGTTCCCGAGTTATCTAGGCAGAACAAAATTGATCGGCTAAATTGGTGTCTGGAACACTAGAACTGGACAATTATAGTTTGGCAAAATATCCTTTTTTCCGATGAAACCAGATTTTGTCTGAGATCAGATGACCGCCCAATTCGGGTTTTAGGAGGTCGAAGCAGACAAGCTAGACTGCAAACTGCCCAAGATATAAAGGAGGAACTGTAATGTTTGGGCGGGGATTATGATGGGAGAGAAAACTCCTTTACGTCCCTTACGGCCCACTTTAACGGGTTGCCGGTATGTCGATTTGGTATTAGAACCCATATGGCTATGGAGAGGTGCAATGGGAAATACTATAATTTTCATGCACGATAATGCGCCTCCACATACCAGCAGAGTTGCCACAAACTTTCTGGAAACAGAAGATGTCACTGTTCTGAGATGGCCTGCCTGCTCACCTGATATTAATCCCATTGAGAATGTGTGGAACTTCATTAAAAGAAGAATTAGTGCTCGAAGGGATAATCCAGAAAATGTGGATCAGCTCAGTCATGCCGCTCTGAGGAATGGGCAAACTTATCTCAAGAACAAGTTGACAATTTGATTAGAAGCATTCCCCGTCGGATTGAAGATTGTCTTAGGGACAGAGGTGGCAACACTAGTTATTAAACTGAAAACGAGTTCTTATTTTTCTTTAAGCAGCCATCCAATTATTTAATTTTTACATTTTTAGTGCGTTTTTGTCAATTTCAAGCATTTGCTACACTTTTTTATGGTTAATTATTAAACTGGTTTAGTATAAAGTGCCTTTCATTTTCCATTAACCAAATTTCAGTAGTATTTAATAAAATCAGGAATACTGGGTGATTCCATATAAGTTTGGGTGTGTATATTGTTTGGAAATTTTATGGAGTTGTCGGGCAAGATTTCTAGAATTTTGCTATAGTGTGAAGCACGGTGGATAGTCCCTTAGAGCAAGAATTATAAATATGGACAATAAGAAAATTCCAAGAAAATTTACCTACCTAACAAGAACTACATACATATATTTGGAAAGAGAATTATGCAAACAATCATACCCCATCCTTTTTTTGGTGACTATACAGTCACCAGAAACACTTTTCCATAGTTACAAAATCAAATAAGTGCTATAAATAATAGTGTAAGTAGTTAAAGTTTATTATTTTTGAGGTGGTCGAGCGAGGGTCCCTTGCTTGCATCTAGAGGGTTGACACAACCCAATATACAAATTACCATGGCAACCAAAATTACTTTCTCTTTAATTTATTTTAATTGTTTAATCTTGTCTATTTATGACAATACTAAGTCGAGCTCTCAATTTACTTAAATTTGAAGTAACGTAAATAATGAAGAAACTGCGGTTACCATTTATCCAATGCCCTATCCAAATAGAAACCAACCGCCTGAAAAATATTTAGACACGTTGAAACTTCTATAAGAAACGAAGGTAAACTTACAAAATGAACTCACAGAGTTAGACACAGTGACTGAGAATCCCATGTAAGTCAAAGAGATTTAAGAACAAATATAGTTATTAGTGGAACTTTAGTTAGAAAAATAACGAAAGTATTGTATCTATGTGACTTCGATGCACGAAATGCAAGAAAAGTACTCTCAGAAAAAGTTACAATTATTAAATTTCTTTTAGGAACAATTTCTTTGGTCTACTTCTATAAATAGTGTGTTGGTTAACGATGAGGTAAAATTATCAAACAGTGGTGAAGTGAATAGGCATAACTGGTACTATTACGCGCCAGAGAATCCGCACTCAACGTGTTACCCATTTTCTAAGGGATTATTCTTTAAATGCTTAAGGTAGCGTAGTAGCTAAGCATATTATTGGCTCACACTTCTTCTACGACACTTTACTGGAAAAATTTACCTGGATTTCCTACAAAACATTTTACCCGAGTTATTGGACGATGTAATACTCAATATACAACAAGAACTTGACACTACCATGACGGATTGGAAGAGGAGCTGTGCATCCATGGCTACCAAGAAGTAGCCGTATCACTCCAGTAGACTTTTCTCGTTGGGGCACAATTAGAGGAATAATATGCCAAACACTGTTAGTAAATGAGCATGATTTGCAAAACAGAATAACAGAGGCGTGTACATCAATTACAGCTGACGCGCTAGAGTTAGTCTGAAGTTTTAGAAATTGTGATTAAGAAATGTGGGGAAGTGGACGAGAGCGATTTTGAATTTCTGCTGAATTAAATACAACTTTTCTGTTTATATTTTATTGTTTTTTACTTTTTAGTTTTTATAATCTTGTCTGCAACCCACCACACACAATTTCCCAATCCGGCTTGCTACCGTAGGATCTTAATGCTAAAAACGTTCTCTGGAATTTCTGTCGTTCGGATACGACGTTAAACTGTAGGTCCCCGTGTTTCTACCTTAGCTGAGGACAAACACGCGGCAGAGAAGAGACTGATGCGCAGCAGTGCGACGAAAAGGCTGTCAATGATGATGACGACGGTTGTACCAAGGGCTGTTTGGTTAAAACTAATATAATTAATATTGTATTGCTTTGTATTTTTTAATGAGCGCGATTTCGGACGCAGTTTAGAAGCTTTTCGTTTGCACTCTCTGAAAGTTCCAACCCCGGTAGTGATTTCTAACGTGTTACATACTAAAAATTTCGTAACAATCGGGTGCGGATAGTTTTGTTAAAGAAATTTTGACAAAGAGTGTTTACTAAATTAATTACTATCGATTGTCACCATAAAAATGTTTAATAAGGTAAAATAACCATAATGGTATACAGCGGTAAATGTAGTGTCGTCTGCTATATTGTTAAGAAAGGCTGCCATGAGCCGCCTTGCCAATTACGCTTCCTTTTAATGACTACCATCTGTGATGAAGAAAATAATCAACTTTAAATTGATTTCAATGGAATTGAGATCTAAATTGCGTTAGTGCAAGTAACCGGAATTGTAATTATAGGGCGGGAAGCTTTTCAGCAAAGGAAGAACTTAATCGAAATCGAATTATACTAATTTTAATTTGTGCTTTGTCTTAAATTAATAATTTTAAAGTTGAACAAAAAAGGGTGAATGTAGACGGAATTTTATGAAGGACATTATTTTGATTTCCCCATTTTACTGAATAAAGGTTATTCTAAAATTAACCCGACGTGGTAATTGAACTATCTTAATATCGTTAGCCGCATTGTGAAACAAAATATTATTCCATTTAACAATTTTAAAATAATAAGAAGGCCATTAAACAATAAAAATATCATAACAAAAATAATAAAACGGAAATAGAATTACATGAGCTTTTCCGCCACTACATAATTATCCTTTTATAAAACGACACGACCTGAATAATGATAAAGGACTTCCTGCTTGCCACTTGGCAAATGAAATCACTTTTTTCTTGACACCGAAATAACAGTCAATAAAATTCGTACCGTGTTTCTATAAATATCAAAAATAAAAGTATATTAATTTCAAATGCCTTTGGTTTACATACTGTAAAGAACTTTTTAATGAAGAACGTATTGAAGTTGGAAAAATTATTTAATTTGTTTTGCCACCTTCGCGACTGAGTGCGGATGGAAACTATTCATAAAACTTTTCTCATTATATTCTGGATTTTATATAATAATTTCGTTCGTTTTGCTGGGTTTTAACTAGTGGCTGTATTTGCATGCAGTTTGTAGCTTGAAACTACAATAAATGTAGCCTCAAGCGGTTAACAAAATATAATATGCGCATGCATAATGTTGGTTGGTTGGACACAGTTTATTTAGTTCATATTCTACTTGGTAACTGTTGAGACATCTGCTATTAAAGCTGTAAAATTTATGTAAAATAAACAAAACTGTTTTAATATAAATCATATTCTATGTAATTAAAATACATATATAGCACTAACCTTCTGTGACACGAATTTCTACAATTTATTAAATTGTAAGAACACTACGAATATGTTGGATATAAATTACTCAAAAATGAATAGGGATATTGTAATATAAAGCATATATGTTTGTATTTGGCGGCTAATGGCCGTCTATTATTGATAATTGGAACAAGCGGCAATGTTTGATGTTAAAAAAACGTAAAACAAGCGAATCCAGTAGCAATTGTTTAACCGTATTAGTGTCAAGTCGAGTTTGTGTGTTTGACTGAATAATCTTTCCTGTCTTCTTAAAATCTTGTTTGTTCATTGTTTTTTAATCGTGTGTTACATTTGTGTTCTTAAATATAAACAACAATGCAGAAAAACCATTTAACAATAGAACAACGAAATTTAGCCGTTACTATGCACCAAACAGGAAATCGTCACGTCGACGTTGCTGATATGTTAAGAACGACGCAGGGCGTAATTGCACGTGCCCTTTCGCATATTAGGGAAACAGGTACGACTGCAAGAAGCCCTGGAAGTGAATCTTTTCCCATCACAACACCTCGTGTGGATTGACTTCTGGAAATGAATGCAAGAATGCACCCCTTTTCAACTGCTCTATATCTACAGCAAGTGCTCCAGATTGCAACAGGAAATCGAGTCTCCGACCAAATTGTGAGAAATCGATTGTTTCAGGTAGGATTTACCTCATACCGCCCCTTGAAATGCCCTGCAAGAACTGTGGCTCAACGAAGGCACCGGGTGAAATGGTCAAGACGTAGGCTTCAAGAAGCGACAACGTAAGATGATATACTGTTTTAGGACGAGTCCAGATATTGTCTCAGCAATGATAGCCGGTGTCAAAGAGTATATCGTAGTGCCGGACCTCGTATCCTACCTCAGTATACCCTACCAGTTGTTGCCTTTGGTAGTAGTGGTCTTATGGTATGGACAGCAATTTCTTTAGGGCGGCATACTAACCTCCATATTTTTAATGGTACACATACGGGCCAACGTTATGCCCAAGATATTATTATGGACCATGCTCTGAACCATTACAAAGCTGTTGGACGGGAATATTTTGTTTTTCTTGACGACAATGCAACGCCGCATCGCGCTCGGGTTGTATTAGATATGAGAAAATAAACCATTTTGCTCTTGCTCACCGAGCATGCATGGGACCTTTTACAGAAACAGCTGGATCATCATAATCCCAGGCCGACTGCTGTGCAGCAGCTGAGGGATGTATTGCCGGTACTGTGGCTTCAAATTCCACAAGAACATATTGATAATTGGATTGAGAGTATGCCAGGAAGGTGCAGAACAGTTATTGCTGCCAGAGGAGATTCCACGCGGTATTAGAATTTAATAAATTTAAATTAAGTGAAAGGAGACAATAACGATTTTCAGTATAATATTGTTAAATTTCTTCTTTAAACGTACCTTTGTTGTAATTTTCATGTTTATTCCTAAAAAGACGTTACATTTTGCTGTTTTGGTAGTTTTTTTTATTATAAATGCAATTGGTGCTACTTTTAAGTGTCTGACACTGCAATATCGCTCTCATTTTTACGTAGTTTATTTTAAAATCAATGATTTCCTTCAATACAATAAGCCACGCATATTGTTACGAACCCAATATCCAAAATTCTAAATTAAATTGTTATTGCTTCATAGCTGTTGTAATGTGACTTCAATTGCATACACATTTTGCAAGCAATGAGGTCATTTTAACTCAGCAAAATCAAAGTACATTGGAATATTAAATTAAGCAATGTTAAATAAGTAATACGCTTGATAAGGGAAATGAAGTAACCAGGTCATCGCTTATGGGTGCAAAAGGGACAACTGAGAGTTGAGGGGGTAGTAGTGACAGTTAGTGAATAGTTGGCAGTTGCCAGTGAGCAATTAATAAATGAAAGTATCCCAACCCCACAATGGCCTTGAGCCTGAGTTTAGTTTTATAGGTAGTTTTAATATAGTATTTTTAGAATAAGTGTAATAGTTTGTATTAAGTAGCAAATGAATAAAACCAACCGTTTTACATAAGGGTAGTTGTTTCTCTGGTGATTCTGACGATATGGACAAAGGGCTCCTTATCAGTTACAGCCGTAGGCGTAACAATATTACTGTTAATCTATAACGATTTTGTTGTAAGCGCTGTTATCATATCTATTTTATTTTATTGCGTATGGTTGTACCTTGGGGGTTTAAATTTTCTTCATATAAATAACTTGGTATTCAGTACAGAACAGCCAATTAAAAAAAAACGAAGAACAACAACAAAAACACAATTTAAAATTTTATATTTATTCAAACCTACGTACTTCAGAATGTAAACGAGTGTACTATAATTTATAGACCTATTTATTCACTTCCAGCCTATGACATCAGCAAATAAAACAATATTAAGAGATTTATTTGAAAATTGATGGTAGATTGGTCGTAAAACAAAAATGTAAGTTTGAAAAAAATCTTTAATAGACTCCTAAACTATTTTTCTACATAGTCATCATTCAAATTCAAACATTACATGTTTTGTATACCTTCGTCATAGAAGGATGCCGCCTGTGGCAAAAATCATTTAGCACCGTCATTTTGAGCACAATTAAACACACGACAGAGTAAAAATATCTCGGAGTAACAATAACACAGGACGAAAGAGACGAAAACGACGTAAGAGTAAAGGTTGGGAAAGCGAAAGCAATAGTAAGACAATTACATTCATATCTATGGAACTACAATATAAAAGAAAAAAAAGCAAAGTTACTCGACAATCTTCGAAAGCTGCGTTATATACCTACGGTGCTGGAATACGGGTACTTAACCGAAACTTAAAAGATAGATTATCCGCCGCAGAGATGCAATTTTGGAGGAAAAGCGCCCAAATATCACGGGTACAGCATATTACAAATGCAGAAGTGAGGCAGAAAATGAATGTCAAAAATAATATCATAGATAAAGTACAACAGAAACAACTAACTCACGTGGTATGGACATATGAGACGGCTGGAAAGGCACAGAATACCTAGGAAAAATTTGAATGGGTCCCGAAACAAAGTAGGAAAAAAGGCAGACCTAGATCAGAATGGAAACAGAATATAGAAAGAGCGATAGAAATAAGGAATTTGGAAGAAGAAGATTGGAACGACAGAAGAAAATGGAAAAAGGGAAGCGAGTAACGGCAATGGAAGCTGTAACAAACTCGCTTATATATGTATATATATATATATATATATATATATATATATATATATATTGCTATGAATTTAGTTTTATAATAGATGAATTATATAAATAATTTTATAATTATGTAATTTAGTTGGGCGCCAATGTGAGTTCTATCTCAA
>JABXWE010057268.1:0-13034 GCA_014611495.1 Limonius californicus | reverse complement strand
TCGGAATTCCCAGAAGCGTTCAAGGTTTAGCGGATGAAATCAAAGCTTGCGATTTCACACAAAGGGACTACCGACACAATTTGAGCTACGGAAGACAAAACAAAATACCGAAAATAGTAACCAAAATAAGAATTTAATTAGAACAGCGATATTAATTTCAACGAAGCGGCATAGAAATCACGGAACTGCCAAAGTGTGCGGCAAATTTAAAAATCACATAACAATTGACAAATAAAATGGTCCACAATACCCAACCAAATCCTTCACAATTACTAGAAAATAGCCTATAATCCCCTGCAAAATGGTCTATAATGTCCAACAATGCTTAAGAAAATGACCCTTAATGCCCAACAAAACGGTTCACGATGCTCAAGAAAATGACCGTTAATGTCCTACAAAATGATCCACAAAGCCCAAAAAGGTAGCTGTTAATGCTGAAATATTAATACACAATGCCAAACAAAACAGCACATAACACCTATGAAATTAGCCTATAATGCCCAATGTCTCAAAATAACCAACAAAATGTTCTAGAATGGTCAAGAAATAGTACACAATGCCCAATAAAATGGTCCACAATGTCTAACAAGACGGTTCACATTGCACAACAATATGACACATAATGCAACATAATGTTCCAATGCCCAAGAAAATCGTCCACAAAGCTGAACAAAACGGTTCTGTAACGCCTATAACGCCCAATAAGCTGTCCCAAAATGACCTATTCTGTCTAAGAAATAGTCCACAATTCCCATGAAAATGGTCCACAATGCCCAACAAAACGGTCTACAATGCACAACAATATGACACATAATGCCTAACAAACATAGCCTATAATGCCCAATAAGCTGTCCCAAAAAGAGCAAAAAAAGGCCTATAATCTCCAAGAAATAGTCCACTATGCCCAACAAAATGGTTCACAACAGTTCACAATGCACAACAATATGACACATAAACACACTCAAAAAAATAACCTATAATGCCCACAACAATAAGTTGTCTCAACATGACCATGCCCAACAAAATGGTTCACAACAGTTCACAATGCACAACAATATGACACATAATGACTCAAAAAATAACTATAATGCCCACAACAATAAGTTGTCTCAAAATGCCCAACAAAATGTCCTATAATGTCTAAGAAATAGTACACAATGCCCAACAATATTATTAAAAATGTCCAACAAAATGGCCGCTAATGATTAACAAAATGGTCTACAGTGCCTAACAAAATGGTCTACAGTGCCTAACAAAATGGGTCACAACAATATAGCACACAATGCCTAAGAAAATAACCTATTATATCGAATAAAATGTCCTACAAAGTGGCCTATAATGTCCCACGAACCAGTCCACAACGCCCAACGAAATGGTTCACAATGCAGAACAAAATAGCACACAATACCTAAGAAAATAATCTCCAATACCCAACTAAGAGCCCAAAACGCCCAATGTGTTCACAACTGTCGATTATTTTTTAAGAGTAAAACGTCTAACAAAAAGGCTCGCGGTGCCCATTCGCGCTCGAGTAGGTAACTGTTTTGCTACTTAACAAAATTCAAAAAACGTCCGATATGACTACACCGATCAATTTTTTACAGGACCACAACCCCCACAAGGTCAAATTCGACCTTGTATGAAATTGGGTTTGCCGCACAATGAAACTCATGAGGAACATAACACCCACGATGTCCATAAAAGCCAATTATTGTATGAGTCCACACTGTTTAGTCGATAGTCCCTACTACCCAATACATAATCCTGTAAAATATTTGGGCTTTATGGAAACACAGTAATTTGGGCGATGTGGTCACAGTGGGTTTTACGGCCATCCATAATATTTGGGTTATAAGGGCATGTTGAACGTTGTGTGCCTACATATACACTTTTGGATTCTGTGGCCATTATGGACGATATGTCCCTTTTCAGCAGTTGAACTTTGTAGATTATTCTAGAGTTCCCTATTGTGGTCTTTGGATGAACTGTCCTAAATCACAGCATTATTAAATGAAAATTGAGTATAGTTGTATATTCGGGAAAACTATATTAATTATACTGATACAAATTGAATAGGGGTATTTGTTCATTTCTACTTTAAATTATTTCAAAGTCCATTTGGAATGTAGAGCCGTCATGTATACATTTTCTTATCGGCAATAACATAACAATTATGATACGTTTACGTCAATTTGAATGAATATTCATGAGTATAAATTTTCCAAAAACACAGATCCCTTTAATTTAAAATTAATCGAATTCTGATCCTGAATAGTTAGTCGACTATTTCTGCCTCACGATATTTTATTTGCTTTGTTATTGTATTGTACAGTACAAACTTTATGAGATACTTGGAGGCATTTTATTTTTACATTTTGTATACCTGTACTAATCGTTTCTTAAACTGGGATTGGATTACTCATTTCTCAAGTACCTCGTGGTGACATTCGAGACTAGATCAAATCAAACAGTCAACCTCATGTGACGCTCCAACATTTCAACAATGTATTTACACGTGTTTTGTTCACTTGTATATAATCTGCACACTACAAAATGTTTCCGATAATAGCTACGTGAGATAATGATACAGCAGTCTGCTGATAAGATAAGAAAAAGAGAATCACAAAACAAAACCATGTCATTGTGGTTGTTTATTTCTCATTAATATGTAGAGAAAACATTTGGAACTAAATTACAACGAAATTAGATAAAATTGTCTATTGTTTGGTACCAAAAACGTTGGCGATCTGTCACCTACTGTCCTGTGATGTATGCTACGATCTTCTGCTTTCCAGTTGTTCTTTTTTGGTCTATGGATGTCCACCTTTTTTAGTTTCGCACGGTATTCATTGCATGATAACTGCTGCCTTCTTAATCTTACCTCTGACGATGTGCTGCTTTCCACATTTATTCCAATTTACCAATTTTCTTTATGTAATCCGAAAAGCACATCTGTGATCTTTATTCTTCCGTACAAGACCCTTCATTGATGATACTATCCCATGTAGCATCCATTTATCGTTGTCATTCGCCCATTTCCATTTAAGAGACGCTATCCTTTCTGTACTATCTGTAGCTATTGTTTTTTTTTTGGTATTCCTCTTTTTTTCTGTTCTCTAATGACAATCTGAATCTGAATCTGCTTGTGAATCATGTATAAACTCCGTAAGTAGGATGCACATGTCGATAAGTTTGGTTCTCAAATAGTTTGGTACAGACTTGTTTTCTGAATATCGCCCATCCCATTCCACCTTCTCTTTATACTTCTGGTTTTCTTTACTTAGTCATACTCATTGACCCAATCTGTTACTTCGTTCTATTACATCGTTTCCTGCTAGTACCTCTCTTTCATATCTTCTATCTGTCTGTACCTTCGTTTCCTCGCGATTCATTTTTAAGGCATCCGTTTCTGGTATAGTTTGTACCACTATTTGTTTCAAAATTGTCCGCTAACCACAGTATCTCATCTACGTATCTTAAGCTGTTTATTAACCACTGACCATTTATATTTTCCACTTTCTGGTGTTGGATCGACTTTTTGCAAAAGTCTTCTACAACTTCTTCTTTTTCTTCATAACTTCTCAGCAGTAGTGTTGTAACATGATGACGGATGATTCATTAAAGCCGATCTAATCTTCTTCTAACAGTGTTCCTCCATATCGACCTCCTACAAATATTGTAAATAATTTCGAAGATATCGAAACTCCTTGTGATACTGCTTAATCAATTGCCATGCGAATATGTTAAACTGCTCAAAGAAACGGATTTTAAATGAGGTAGTCAAGAAGAAACTGCTTGAGCAACTCTTGTAGACTGTAAGCCCCATAACAGCACCTCCATTTATCATGCGGTAGAAGTCGCTTGAAGTTCGCCACCATGAATACTGTTTGGTAATTTTGTCAATTGATGCGTACACTCTATTCAGACGAGTGTAGGTTTTGCATACATGCAATTAATTGTAATAAATATGGCGAAACGTAAGGGGCGGGGACGGCTCAGTGATAGAAGAGCCAAGCTTCGGATGTAATAGTCCAAACGCTTCCCGGTTCGAATCTCTCCAGGATCGGAACTTATCTAATTCCCTGGGTGATCGGTACTGGGTCACGGCCTCCATTTGCCATTGGGGATCAAATTAATGGCACTCCTCGTGTTACGATCGCATTAGAGGAGTAACAAGATCATATACACAACAAATACACCACATACCAGCAGGTTAAGCATGGTTACTCACCAACACGATAACCCGTAGAGTCGGGCCATGTTGCGCATTGCACAAACTAACTTAGCCTTGCCTCACATCAAAAGCGATGGGCCTCTAAGGCCTGTGAAAGCTTCAAAATAAAAATGGTGAAAGGTTCGTACGCGTTGTGACAACTACAACACTGTATAAATAAAAAGTAATTGTGGTGATCGCACATCGTATGCGTTGGCAACAACTTACAAGGGAATACTGAGGTTTTTCACTTCTAACAGCTAAGGTGTCCTAGTAAAACATTTCTGAAGGGTACTGTACTATCATGAATTGGTAGTAGAGGAAATGGCGCAAAAGTCCTTTATATGATACACCAATTTGTAAATAAGCTCAATAATATCCATAAGACCAACTAAATGGAATATGGAGAGCTTCAGAAACTGTCATCACTAGAAAAGGCTCTATTCGAAAATTAATCATGTTTCCTCAAGGCAACATTTTTGTATGTTAGCTTGAAAATATTTGCTTCTTGTTATAGCGTAGTCAAATTTAAAAATTCAAATCTAATCTAGAGTAAGACTACGGAAGAAACCTGTTTTCAGTCATTTAGGCATAGTGAAGATTTTTCTTTGTCTCTATATAATGTACAGCAAATCACCCAGAAAATTTTTTTAACATTCGGCACCGTTACGGAAGTACGGATGGAGAATCACCCTGTATAAACAAAATTTGAAGAACACATTAAAAGCAGTAAAAAAAATTTCAATAGATTAGAATAAAAAAATAATGCCTTATAACACTTTTCTGCGTTCCTTGAATCACTGCGTTGAAGTTTTTCGTGAGACTGGATCCATTTCATGCAACGAAGACAGCGGTCATCCTCCGAGGAAAACGACAAAATTACAAATTACAATTACAAAAGTAATTAAAAATATAGATTATGGATATCCCTATCGAACCTCTGTACGCCATTTGTCGTAACACGTTCAGCTGTCTGTTAGCACCTGCCACAACATATTAAAGAAAGATGTTCACTTGTATCGCTACCGTATGTAGTCTATACAACAATTACACGAAGCTGATTATCCTCAGTGTGTCGAATATTGTCAGTGGTTCCTAAATATCCTCCTGACGACTTATTCGAGAAAATTCTTTTCACAGACGAGGTCTGGTTGTTTTAGATGGATATATTAATTCGCAAATGATGCGTTTATGGAAATCGGAGAAGCCTAATTTTGTGGTAGAGACACCTCTTCATCCTCAAAAAACAAGAGTGTGGGCGGCCATTTCAAGGCCTAGAATAATTAGACCATACTTTGTTGAAGGTAAAAGTAAGACAAGAGTTTTTTGTTGAAAAATCAAAGAAGAATTGTTTCAGGCACTTGGACAGCTGAAGGAATCGAGAAGAGATTTTTTGGCCCTTTTTCGAAGAGCTTCATGACGATGACCTCAGATTTGGTTTTTTTCCAACAAAACGTGGCCACCGCGCACACAATTATTATTAGTCGAAACACACAAATACCTTATCATGCCTGATCCTGCAACCTAACAGCATGCGATTTATTTCTGTGGCCTTATTTAAAGAATTCCATTTTCCAGCAGCCAATACATGACTGAGTGAATTGTAGCACAAAATATTGAATTCAATTTATAACAATTAATAAAATTAATAACCATCCGTATATGTTAATAAATGTCAGCAAGACAATATTTCATTATCTTATACCACTAATTAGTGCTCATCTCTTTCTTCTTATTCTCGCCCTTAGTTTCCAGTGTAAGTGGAGATCTATTCTAAATACTTAATAGTAGCATTATTGCATTTAAATATGTCAGTGACAGAGTTAAACGCCCAATTTCACACAAACCGGTTGAAACATTTTAAGCAGCTATTACGTAAGGCTTTATCTATGTTGTCACTAACCAGCATACAATAACAAAATAATTATATTGTAATGGTAAACTGAGAATGCTATTTGAAAATTACTATAGCTGTATAATTATTAAATGAATGCTAAAAAATTGATAAATCGAAACATTCCTTTGTAAATACGCAGTCGAAGCTTTCATTCAACTGCAATTTCAAACACAGAACGATTAGGCAATGAATAATAAGTAATCAGCAAGTACTGTAATTCATACGATGATAACTGCTGGCAAGGCTAAATGTCAATGCTTGCTACAATAAGCATTTTTTAAAGAACTTTCTCATATTTTTTATTACTACATTCCCATACTAACATACGTAAATCTTTCATACCGTAGATTTATTGTTAATTTGTATAATATTTGTGAGAGATTTTGATTTTAAGTGCAGTACGAAACACAAACTATATATTTGTTGTTTTTTATCTTCCATTTACTGATCTAATAATTTTCGTTTACTGACGCTAAAGCAGCATAAACACG
This sequence comes from Limonius californicus, assembly GCA_014611495.1. NCBI lineage: Eukaryota > Metazoa > Arthropoda > Insecta > Coleoptera > Elateridae > Limonius > Limonius californicus. The sequence continues at coordinate 6,433 of JABXWE010057268.1, read as the reverse complement.
AGCTAAGACATCTTCAGGTTTCACAACAGGTTCGCGTTAAACGTTTTCTTTCAAATGGCCTCAAAAAGGAATCCAAGGGATTCAGATCCGGTAATCTAGGAGGCCATGGTATGGGTCCTTTCAGGGAAATTTTCATTCAGGAAATTCCTCACTTGTATTACATAATGTGACGTGCACCATCATGCTGGATCCTACATTTTGACTTCAGTGCTAATGGAACCCTTCATCGCACGATGGTACTGGTAGATTTTCATTTAACAGTTGAATACACAAGGCTGAATTACGTCCGTTACGTAGAATGTGTAGACCAATTACGTTATTATTTAATAATCCAACCCAAATGTTTTGCAGTTGGGCTGAATGTCTGACACTTGAATGCGTACTACATGGATACAAATAGAAGAACTCTGACGGCCTGTTCATTTACTTTCGTCCATCAGTTTCAAGTCATTGAGGGAATAAGGATTCAAATTTTGTTTCAAGGAGGATGGGTAGGAACAACATTTTAGGTTCCTTTTTTCCGTTAAGAAAAGGGGTTTGTACCCAGTCATGTCTCTGTTGGTGTCTCCAAAGTATTCAGACAGGAATTTGATGAGTTCCGTTAAGTACTCACAGATGTTCTTCAGCACATCAGAATCGATTTCCAATACATTTTGGGGAGGAACTGATTCAGGAGAAGGTAACATTATTCGAAGTTGTTGTCTTTCATACATGCCATCCAAAACTGAAGTTTGGCTTTTAGAGATTATACTTTATTACTCACTATCAAAGTGGTGGTAGTTTTCCCAAGATGTACTATCTTCATTGAATTTTCCGAAGATGTTGGGCGTTATGCGCATCTGATGAACCAAGTTTCGCCGGGCAAAAAACCTGGCCAAGACATACCTCTTCAAAGTCGCCTCACTTATGTGTGAAAAATGAGCGATTCGTGCTGGCCCCCTATGTCGGCGATACTTTCTTGAAGAGTTTTGTCCGCAATGGACGAGGTTTTAAAGAATTGAATGTTTACAACCTCAAAAAGAACTTTTGGAATTTTCTTCGCTACAAGAGTCTATTGGTGCAAGAGGCAATTACTGCTGGTACAAGTTGGGGTTACATTTTTTTATCCTTGACACAGAACCTTTCAATTTTCCCATCATCTCTACAGCCCCAAAGCTGCATACCTCAATACATTTGTTCCAGTTGTTGTTCATGTCTACGCATGTAACCAAATTTCTTCTCCAGTTGTATTTTGGACCCCAAAGGTGCGCATAGAAACGGATCTTCTTCAACAGACTCATGAAACCAAGCACTGTACTGTACTCCTCTCTTCGCCGAGTGGGCCTTCGCAAGCTTAATGTATGCTCTAAAAGTTCGCGAATATTCTTCTGCTGTCCAGGTTGCCTTTACTCGTGCCTTAGAGGCAAAGCTTTACGCAGCCTTCCAAGACCTGGCAAAAAAAAGATATATTTTCCAGGGTTTTTGGCGGGAGAAACTGCGGGTTTACGTTATGCGACAACCATCTACAAAACTTGACTCAAAGCTCGCTAACGCCCTCATGCAAAACTTGCCCTTTTTGAGGACTAAATGGAAGCAGCCCATTTCTCCTTAAAAATTCGTGGAATGGTTCTTTTTGGAAATGAGTTTGGGACGATACAATTCGAAGGCTTATAGTTGGTTCCGCCACAACAAATTCAAGAACTTGCTCTTCTTGATCGACGCTTAGTGTTGGTTGACGTCAAGTTCACCACCACCGAAGAAGTTTAAAGCACAACCTTCTGCAGGCAAGATGATACTAACATCTTTTTTTCGACCATGAATGACCCTTGTTGATAGAGTTTAAGGAACCTGGAGTAAACGTCAATGCAATTGTGTACAATGAAACTTTGAACAAGCTTCATCAAGCAATAAGACGGAAACGTCCAGGGAAACTTACGCGTGGGGTCATTTTGCTGCACGACAATGCTAGGCCTCATGTTGCTAATGTGGTAAAAGCAAATCTTCAACGAAAGAAATGGCGGGTTTTAGAGCATCCACCCTATAGCCTGCATCTATAGCCTTGCGATTTCCATATTTTTAGACCGCTGAAAAGTGCGTTATAAGGTCGGCATTTTGAGCCTGACGCAGAAGTACAGATAGCTGTGGAAGATTTCTTCAATCAGCAACCACAAGAATTCTCTGAACAGGGTATACGTCGGATAGTAAAACAATGGGATAGGTGCCTTAATTGTGGCGGTAATTATTTGTAATTAAATTGTTGAATATTGTTTTTATAAAGCAAAGATAGGTTTCAATTGAAGCCACCTGGTATTACAACGCTCATTTCTATTTCAATATAACCAATGTTTAGTCAACACAACACGTGAAATTTCAGCGCTGATTCTAACACCAATTTTCTGCGTTTTAAGCATTATTAAATTAAGTAAATTGTCGCATAAACTACAGCCATACTTAACGTTTCCATTTTAAGTTATATCTGGTAAACCCGGCTGCTATAACCTAAGATAACCTCTAAAAGTATGCAATTCGGTAGAATCATATGCAACTAATTCTAAAAATAGTTAACAATAGTCACTTACCGTGCATTCCAGTGAACCCAACGGAATCTGCAACAAACCAATGTTTTAAAATAAAACCCAACCAGCATTAATTATTCTTACATTATGCAATATCCCCAACTTAATGTTGTAATAGCGTGTTACAAAACTGCAGATGCACACAGGTTATTCAATATTTAAATAATGTAAGTTTAATTAAAAGCCCAAAATTAGGCGTAGCACAAAACTACTTTAAAACAATAAACACTTCATTAAAACAGAAGAGTAAAAGGAAAATTAATTTAACCAAGCAACTTGTACGAACGCGGTCGGCTACTAAAACTGATAATTAATTTATCTTGTCATGTTTTTTGTTTGATTTACCCAACTGAAGAATAATATTAACAGTAATTAGATAATTTTATCAGTAGAGTTTCAGCAGTCAGACGTAGTTTTGCAGTGAACCTAACATGTATGTGAATTTTGGATTTATTATTGTATATCATGAATACTAACAGATAATTACGCCAATAAATGTTTACGATATTAACACGACATACACTGTTAAACGACAGCTCATTTAGTAAAATGAAATAATTATAAAACCAATTAAATAATTAATTGATTACACTTTACTGGATTTCACTGAACGTAAGTACGCGGGGCATTCCAAAAGATACCCGCCTAATTAGCAATAAAACAATTGAGTTTTAATGTCAATTAGTAGTAATAGTTATTTGTATTGTTTTCACAAAATATCTATCCATTCTAACAGATTTAACAACTATTATATTATGTTTATAATTATGCGGTTCTAGAAATCTGCAAACTTTAGATCTAATATATACAGTGTGATTCACAGGAGAGTCCGGGCCTACCTTTCCAACAACGGGCAACTCAAAATACATATCATAAGATACTGCGATATCTAACGTTTTTATTGGCGGTATTGCGAATCGAAGATATCTGTTTGATATGCTTGTCAGCTTACTGGCTCAAGTAAAAATCGTTCAAGTCAAACAAAATTTGAATAACATATTTAAAATATTTAAACTTAAATATTTACAAATAAGACTTTGTGGTTTTCGTTCAGACTTATTTTACTTAAATGTTGGGTAGAATCAACATGCAGGTATCTCTGATTCAAAACATCGACAATAAACACTGTAATATCTCAAAATATGTGCTATGTATTTTTCAAATAGAAGGCTCGTATTCTTCCGCGAATCACCCTGTGCACTAGGTACATATTTATGTACAACTAAAATATAATATTTATTAAATCTGTTAAGATGGATAGAAAGTATGTAAATACTACCGGAATCACCCTGTACATTAACTTAAATTCGTTATTTTTGTATTTACCTTGTTTTTAAATTTTTTATTTTATGTATTATACGTTTGAAAACTTATGTCATAATTAAATGTTACGTTCAATTTTCTACCTTTCAGTCACCATAAATGGAAAGATTACATTCTTCTAGACCATGGGTAGGTACATCGCGGCCCGCGGGTCGCGTTGCATTGATTTTTTACACTTATTTTTGTTGTTACTCGTGCTATTATTATGATTATTGATGGAAACTTTAAGTCGGGAGGTCGTAGTATTGTCACACTACCCGGGAGGTGGTGTATTTTTTATACAACTTGCCTCCCCATTTCTCACTAGAGTAATCAATAAATTTCATTTTTTATCGTTCTTTGTTTTAATATTGACTTATTTAAACATAACATAAAATTATGACTAACTATTATATATTTATATATAATATTTCGATTAGTTCCTTCTATTGGTTCCACTAATTGAAAAACTGATTGTACAGTAGACCGCAAATAGCGTTGCGGCTCAACTGCGCACAAGATAAACAAAGATGTTGAATGAGTGACAGAGACGAAGTACATACGTCACACTGCCAGTACATTCAGCCGCAAAAGTTAACTTGCGTTTTTATGTAAAGTGTGAAAGATGTTTCTAAGCATTATTAAGATTACAAGTGCTAATGAGCCATTAAGTGCTCATAAAGTTACGTCTAATTTTAAAGGAACTTTAGTTTTACCTACACTTAAGACGTTTCTAAGAAATGTCCAATGACTTTCTAATTCCAAATCCGTTTACTATTATAATTTACAAGCTTTAAATAAATGTACACAAAAGAAAAGGTGAAATGAGTTGAATTAATAAAAAATACACAAAAAATTGCAATAAAAGAACTTTCAAATTAAAAATGTACTAATGTTTAAACGTTGTAAATAGAGAGTGGATATTATATATTATATTTTATAGTAAAATGGCTTCCTTCGGTTTTAGATGAATTGCCCTGATTGTATTTATTTGGCACTAATTAATTTTTGCATATTTGACCAAATACTGCATAGTGCATATTTTGGTATTTTATACATATTTTGCATTTTTGTGCATAATTTAATTTTTTAAAAATTTTCTGAGTAAGATGTGATCCACTTTATGAAATATTTTCGGAAGCCCTGTTCAAAATTAGAAGAATGCATTTTTAAAATAAATACTCTTAAATGTAGTTTCTAATATGGGCAGGTGGTTATTTAGTTGTTGCCTGGTTTAACAACTACCTAATACTTCAGGATTATGCAGATGGAATGCAGTTCTGTTGTTGTATGCTTCTTAAATTTGTGTTTCCGATTACTCCGTTTTCTCAGTAAAATTTGTAATCCTCAGCAGTTATATGAATACATAAGAATAAAAAAATATTAATTTAAATATTTCATTCCTGATAAACTTCCATCTAAACTATCACTTTCAAAATAAGTTACCGTTTCGCTGTCATCTTCACATAAATTTTTAATTAAATTGTCTACAATTAAATCTAAGGCGGGCTCTTGTGCCACGAATTGATTGTCAAACTTTTTGGCGTGTTCACACAACATAAACAACAAAAACAGCAATAGCACAAACAACAAATAACAAAGAAAACAACAATAATCAATTAAGAGCAAGTTTAACAAATAAGTTTTGGAAGCTGCTACTTTTTAAGGGAATGTACCTATGTTACTCGCTCGAGAGCCAAGTAAAAAGTGAGCTCCGCTTCCCACTCCACTATTTTGTCAACGCGCACCTCCAAGACACCCGCAGCCCTATTTGCGTTCTACTGTACCTATACTATTGTCCGTTCCACACTTCAGAGTCAGTATGGGCTTTAATGCAAAGCGATGTAGCCATATTTCAGCACAAAACTGTTTGTAAATGAGTTTACACCTGTCAATCATAAATAAATCCTGCTTTTGTATTCCTGAGCGCTTAACAAGTACTAATCACGTACTAATGCCTTTTCCTTTACTAACCACATTTTTGTCAGCGGTATTCAAACAAATTTTTTGAAGAATACGTGCTGGTCATACTCATTAGCTTAAATTTGTTTCTACGTTTTTAGAAAGCATTCCTCGCTGATGGGTGGTAGTTTAATTTTTTTTTTCATAATATAATAATAAAAACAACTTAAATAAATACATGTATTTATAACAAAAAAACAACGAATATTTTTAATTACACATATAATATTTATTTACACTAAGGACTTAATAACAATTTTGTTTTACATATACAGGGCATCTCATTAAGTCTGTAACGTATTTTACATTCTTAAACAAATATTTTCTGTTATTCATTGTGGTCACTGCTACCAACATCACTAACAGTATCAATATCACTATCATTGCTAACATTTATAATAATCGGTTCGATATCGTCCAATAAATTGCCCACATTCCACATTTCGGCTTCTGTCTTTATTACGTGTTTTATATAATTTTTCCATTTTTCTGGTGTAACCCTTAAATATGCTTCTGTAATTAAATTTCTTACTTCGTCTTGTTTAAATGTTTTGTTGCGTCCGGCTACATATATTTTTACTTCACTCCACACCATTTCTATGGGGCTGAGTTCA
>JABXWE010057267.1:0-13064 GCA_014611495.1 Limonius californicus | reverse complement strand
CGATATCTCTAACGCGACGCAAAATATCGAGAATTGACCCTGTTTGTGAATTCGTAGTAGGCTGAGTTTAAAGTTCAGATTTTAGTTGAGTATCTTAAAAAATGTGAGGCATCAACCTGTACGACTGTGCAAAAATTCAAATCTGTATTCCTTCAAATAGCGAAAATATGGGGTGTCTTCATCTTAAATGCGACACACTGTATGGATAATTAATGCAGGAAATATTTGTTTATGTTGTTTTTTCTAAAAACTAGAATATCCTGTTTTAAATATCGTAATAAAAATATAAAACAAAGTGTAACGCAAATTACACAATAGGTAAAAAGGGATTGAAAACCAAAATTCTAGAACGTTTACTGCTAATTTGGTGTTTTGAAAAAATTTAAATGGTTGTATTCTTTGTAAAATATCAACAATAAGGACGCTCATATGAGTATATAAAATATCTTACATTTCTTTGTTATAAAATAAACGAACTACTAATTTTAGAGCTCCACTTTTAGGGCTGAAATGAAGCGAGAGCTGATAACCAGTTCCGTTGTGACGTTTTCTCCAGCAACACAATAAAATGTTTGTTGCCTTTAACAGAATTGTTTACATCCAGGTGTATGGTTGCTCCACTGACTTATTATGCTTGTGTAATAGCTCATTATGTCGGCTGTGTAATACATATAATTTCATACCTGTCAGGGCCGTATTAAAGTTGTATCGAACAGGTTTCCGTTTTGAAGCTGTCAAATGAAATATATCGACGTAGTATAATAGCATCCAGTGTGGTTTACTTCTTAAATTATGGATTCAGTGTGGTTTACTTCTTAAATTATGGGTACTATTACTGTAACGCATATTTAATGAACTATTTGATAAAGGCAGCAAAAATAATGGATGATGATTCGAAACGCATTATGTTGTTTTCCACTATGTTAATAGTTCTCTTACCAATAATAAGTTTACGTATGTTTATAATCTTTTCTAAAAGTATCTTTGTAAGGCACTTCATAACAAATGGGAATAATATTTCAACATGAGACTCCTAGTAACTTGTGAAAAACTTGTCAAATGTACTAGTCAATTAAAAAGTTTGGAGTGGTTTGAAGCGGTACCAATAAAACTGGTTTTTAAGCTTTGAAGAACTTCTAAGAAAGTACGATGATAAATTGAGTAATTTGTACTGCTTCTGTTTTATATTATACGCAATTCGCTGTAAGGACAAAATATTCGGCATACATGAAAATATAGCTTTCGAAAAAAAAAATTATTATAGCAGTAATTTTTCGATGTAATATATAGAAGGTTTATTTGTCTTTACTTTCTTCGTAAAATACTTTTAGATCAGTAGACCGCGATCATATTAGAAGCGAAGATATAAGACAAGAATGCAACATACCAAAGATGGAGCACCCCGTGGAAAGCGCAGCTCCGGAAGGCCAACGAAAAGATGGACTAGACTAGACAATAAAATTTCTACAATTGTCTATTTTCTGACAATTATATATTCATTACGCTTAAAATCAGATATGCATTCGGATTGAAGGTATCAATATCAGGTGTCATTTATTCCATTTCTTGTAGTATACATTGCCTAAAACATCCACATGATCTTCTTTAGGCACTTATCTTCTTTTGATGTTGACTATCACATTGACCGAGGTGATTTTGTTTACAGCCGTTCTAAATGTTGTATCACTCCCTTAGATTTCAAACCACGCCACGAGAAACTACGTTCGCCAGGACCCCTTCGGTCTTCTGTTTTCTCTTGAAGGAGGAGATACTTCTCATTGCATATAACATGGAGAAACTACAGTACAACCTCACTAATCCGGACAGATAAAATTTTCCATCCTTCCTGATTTGCGAATTTTATGGATTATAGAGTAATTAAAAAAAACTACACAAATAAAGCAAGCAAGATATTTTAAATGAAGATAATTATTTTTATAAAAGAAGAATAGGACTACATTCGTACAGAATAATTTTGTTTCATATAATAACAAATTTTTTACTGTTTTGTGTTTTTAAAAAAATGTATATTGTGTTTTTCTTTCGATCTTCTTAATAAAACAACATCTTGCATTAGAATTCTGTTTACTTCTGTCCATTGAAAGCATTTAGAAAATGCGGAACAGCATATATTTGTACGTGATTTTATTACAAGATTCATCTATACACTCCTATTCGAAATCGGTAGTATCCATCCCATTATCGGCAAATTTTGAAGTGTCAGCAATTCAATATTCATCTGTCTCTTCATTGTGTCCGGTTGCCCAATTAAAAACTTCCTCCGCACTAACTTATAGATCAATAGAATTCAACATTTACGTAATGGGGTTTAAGTTTGTATTTATTGATTCAGCTTCAAACGAATTTCATCTTCTTCGTGTCATTATCCTTTAGTAGCTTCCAACTTTCTTTAGTATTTTTATCAGTTACAGTTTCTCCTGATTGATGCCCCCTCCAAATTGTAGTTCTTCAAAGTGTTTGTTAAATCAATATCCTAAAGTTAGTCAACATGTTGTTCCCCAAACCACTTTAATATTATGTATTACCGCCCGAAGAGCCTCTGTCATTGCTGTATAGTTGGGTGGTGAAACCATAACTCTAAAGATTGGATTAAAATTTAATCCATCCTTGGATGGATGAGTGGAAGCGTTATCTATTAAAAGAATCCATTTTTGTGGTGAATTTTGCTAATCTAATATTATTTTGACGTTCTTTATAAAACATTTTTTAAACAATTCTCAAATGTGTCCGGATTATAGAGTTAAATGACACAAAACTATTTTTTAGCAGTCTGCAAATTACTGGAGTGTCCGAGTTAACGCGTATCCGAATTAGCGAAGGATTGTAATTTCTCATCCACGCGATCAGGTGTACCCTAATAAACTTTACTATTTAGTATTTATGTACCCCTGCAAGAAATATTCAATGGGGATCAGATTCGGAAAAAATAGGTGGCCGGTCTTTCTTTTGGTCTTCGTGGACGGATATATCTGTTGGGTAGTTAGACCGTCCTCCGTCCTGCTTAAACCGTACACTGTGGTCGAGCAAGCTTTTATGATCTTTATAAATTAGAGGCCTAAATGGACATCATGTTTTATCTTTTCTGGAATTTCACCATGATTGCTGCTGATTGTGCAGTACATGAGCAGTTCCTCTCGTTTATTAGAATATTGTTCACCGTTGAACGTGTAAGTTACTTTCGGATTTGGGTGCTTCTTTAAAAGTATATTACCGCGTTATTGGATCAGCAACCAGCCGTAATAAATAATACAAATTTTCCGATTACGCCGCGCGCAGAATTCATCTGTCTATGGACATACGGCCGATTACTGTTAAATAGAAAATTTAAAATGGTTGTGTATGAATACGTACCACTACAATATTAGAAATTAATATTCCTTGATTTTCCTTTTATATACCCTCAGGTCTGAGTGCTTGACATTAGATGCGATGATATGGATAACGTTCAATTACGATTTTATTTTGGACATTCTCAGGGTATCAGTCTTTTCAGTTTTCTTAATCTCCGACAACTACTTTACAAAAAGAATTAGATAACTGTAAAGGGAATTTAACTCTCTAAAATACCCCGATGTGGAAATAAAACCTACGTTTACAAATTCCTGCGTGACGATATCTCTTAATACAAACGGCGCTATTCAAATAATAATAACCATAAAAGAAATTTTATATTTAAGAAAGATACCTACTTATGCGAAACGTTTGATACTAAACAATTGTTTTCGAAAAACCCGCTTTATTAAACAGTGTATCAACTTAACTCATATCTAAGAGAAGAAGAGTATTAAAAACTATATAAAAACGGATCAGAGGTAGCAATTATTTAAACAATTTTAAGTTGTGTTATTTTATGCAACAAAAACAGATATATAAATGCGAAAATGTGTGTTATATTAACTAAGGAAATTCATTTTTCCTGGAATAACTGTAATTTAAAAATTTTTGTCTGCAGTAATACCGTGGATCATTTTACTAATTTCTTGCCGTACATAAGGCCTTATAATTAAAGGTAGCAGCATTTGCAACTGCCCATGAATTGATCATATGTTCGTGGCACACGTTGAATCGGACTGCGAATACTTTATATGCATTCGTAATCTATACGGTTCTTAATTCTGTTGTATCTTTTTAGTTTAATTTACGTCAGTGGAGCAATGTGCAGGGCAGGATGAAAAGAGTAGAAAAAATATTTTCAAAACAAAATTTTAGTTTGTTGGGATTTAGTACGTAATTGTAGGCACTGAAACGATTCGATAAAATTATTGAAAAATATTTTCGGTGTTTAATAATTCCTTTGGTTTAATTACAGAAAAAATAAAAACAAAATGAATTTTTGCTTGTGATAATACATTAAATTACATGATTCGTATTTCCTGGCAATTTTACACGTTGGAAATTTAAGTAGTTATACTAGAACTGTAAGTTATTCTTAATTTTTATAAAATATATAATGCTAATTTGCTTTCTTTAGATAATATAAATACAAAATAGTTTTTTCCCTAATTGATTTTTGCTATACATACTGTTGAAACCATAAGTATCAGTGAGTAATCGTTTCGATTTTTGGTTTCGTTTTGGCCATCCTCACATAAGTCTAAGATGGGACTCTAATATTTACCATTAGCACCCATTAAAAAAAATTACCTCCAAGAATGTGTTAGTTCTTTTTTAATTGTTTTTATGGTATACAAAGCATAAAACTTAATATTCCTGTACTAATAATTATTTTGTTACAGGTGAGTTGCTGCTATCTAGTAAGAAAGAACTCCACGATGCAAGTTACGGTGGTGAGTCTTCCGCCATCATGGGCGATCATTGAATAAAGCTACATGACATCTGCGGTGTATGTCATTATTGAGCACGTCTATACTTATTGGTCAGATTTAGATAAGGTGGATTATCTTAGGGCAAAATTGCGTTCTGGGTCTGTTTGGGGTTTCGTAATATTTGTAGATTATTGTTGTCTCTGTTATTAAATATGCGAACGAATTACAATTATTTACAACCAGCATTACAGAAGAAAATACAAATGTGCTACTTTTCCCTTTCCTTTAATTATAGTTACACAATTTTCAAAATTTAATAACATTAATTGACCGATAACCAAAGGTCTAGGGTTCTCTATCTGTATATGATATTTCAACCTGCATACAATCTTTGTTTGATTTAACTGTCGATGAAAAATAGTACCTTCTGTAGCTAATTTGTCTAGTACATATTCAATTATTATTATTTCAGTTTAAAAACAGGAAATAATATATACCACGAAAACGGGTATTTTATAAAAATTACTCTTATTACGCCGTTTGCGTAATATGAAACAGATTCCGGGTCTCACAGAGCTATGTTACTTATTTCTGTTTGCAAATTAGTACTGCAGTGAGTGATTTACATTCCCACCTTAGTATTAAGTACATATTTAGTTCTGAAACATGGAAACCAAATGTATATGCTCGAATAATTAAAAACTCTGCACATAGTATTTTATAATAGTTGTCGTATGCATGCGTAATTAAAACAATGCAGCTGACGAACAAGCAGCATGCAAAGCTTCAATTGCTGGCTATATAAATGACGAAACAATGCAGAAAATTTTTAGCGCGCTGGTCTTGCATGCTGTGACTATAATGTTTTTATAACAGAACAGAAATGATAATGCCGTTTAATTGAACAATTGTTCAATACATTTGTGTGGGGAATTTAATTTGGAAGGTGGTTACGAAATCTAGATTAAAGCATTTATTTTAATAATAAATTTTGCTTGAATTAATACCAGAATTTGCTACCAATCCGGCACTGGAATTAATTAATATGGAAGAATTGCGATGCAATCTATTAATCTTTATGACAGAGTATGATGTATTCAGTGTATCTATCTATTGTACTTATAGATACTGCATGAAATTATATTCTTATATAGAGAGATTATAATTTAACAACGCTACCGAAAAATGTTCTTTTATTTGTTGCTATACGTGCATGTTTTTACTATACGTCAGCTTATAGACGGTATGCCTTGCATGCATCTACTAGGTGTCCGTATGCGAGTGTACAGGGTGATCACATGAAAACTTTAGATTCTACTGTAACTTTGTAGTTTTAGAAGATATCAAAAAATGAAACTATGCTTTATCTACTAATTTTGAACACGTAATACAAAATTTTTATCGACAAAACAATCGCGAATCGCATTAGAGAGATATAGAATATAGAGAATATATAGGAAGTATATGCTATCTTTTATTTTTTAAGGTATCCTGCTGACATACCAATCCTTCGTTATTATTAACAAACAATCAACAATATAGTTATATTTATTTAGATATCAATATCTCGTCAATAATAGAAAATCATAGCTAACATGTTTATATAGATGAAAACAGGAAAACATTAGCAATTAGAAGATACAATAATATACAGGTCGTTCCATAAGAAAACACAAAGTTGCTAGCTATATGTCCTCAACGCGACGCTCGATTCTTTTTTTTTTGATAAAATTGGTCAGTAAAGTATTTTTTAATTTTCCGAATCTCTTTTAATTTAAGCTGCTCTTGCATATGGGTTAAGCGTGTAACCATGAATAATATCAACTGACAAAATTTCGTACAGTGTTGCCAAGTGTAGCGGAATCCTTGTAGCCCAGCTTTTAGTAAAAACCAGCATAGTTTGCCAACTTTGAAAATCCAGGTAGTGATATAGAACTTCCTTGAAGGCGTAGTGAAACAAAACACATTTTTGTTCAGGAACAGTAAATTAATGTACCACTTTCAAAAATGTATCTTTCATTTTTTGGATAAATATTCTAAGAAAAAAGTGAGATGTTATAGCTAAGGAATAGGAGGATACTCATAAAGTTCGTTTGTTGTATCAGTATCGGTCTCATTTGCATTGTTAGCATCACATCAAATTGCCAACATTATAAAGAAATGAATTATTAACTTTGTACATTTTAAAATTTCTCGGCAAACTTGCTATTAGGAATAAATTTAACTTTCTAGAGTAATCGCATTTTGGGGTTCAGTGTTATAAAGTAGCTATTACTATACGTCAATTGTCAAACGGAAAATTTAAAAATAATGTCGACATGTTGGTGTTAATTCGCCACATCTGGCAACCGTACACTGCATAGCTTCACACTCCAATAATATTGACGCAACAAGCGTGATTTAAGGTTATGTATTTGTTTATTTTCTAATCGTATCTACATGGGCATATTGGATAATCATCGTTATAACCTCAAAAATATAAAACTCGATGGAAGGAAGATAGGTTTCTAAGTTAAATCATAAATATACAAGCTAGATACCTGCGGTGCAGTTTATTGTAATTTTGATAACCCAACATGGGGGCAGCATGGCGGACAAGCGCGAATACTGGCTAAACAGTATTCAAGCAACGATCCGCACGGTACCAGTTTGGATGGGCGAATGAAATCTACGCTCACACCCTGCAATCCGGTGTGCCTCGGAGAGTACTTAAAACCTTCGATCCCCCGGGATTAGTGCGCTACGTCACTTATTACCTCAAACAGGCCTACTGTGGCTGCAGGGTGCGAAACTGCTTTCGGACTTCCCCGCAATCATTTCCCGTACACAATTATTTTTTTTAATCCAACAAAACACTTCTTTAGGCGACACTGTGAACTATCTATAAATATAAAAAAACAATTACATTTGTAAGAAATACGAAACTTTAGCTCATTTCAGTTTTGTGGTGTAAAATCATCATCGTATTACTGAAAATGAGGCATGTTAGATTAGATTTAAGTCTGGAGTTCTCAAAGGTCGCGCAAAGATTCTCAGGTGAATGTTACTCCAAGCTGGATATCATTACTATCCTCCCAATTGAATTATGCTCCGATTTTAAAAATAATTAATTACAATTTTATTTCATTGAAATACATAATCACTAATCGATGGTAGCAGAACTTGAATGAACCTCCTGAAAATAACATATCAGCACTAGAGAGTTCTTTTATTTATTTATGTCTTTATTTGTACAGTTACGGCCAATCACCAGTGCCACTGAGCGGTTCCGCCCTCTATATTTTCATGAATTGATATTTACCTTACTTGGAGTTTAAAAGTAATTTTAATAACAGAAAATGAAAGATTGTCACACTTTCCTTTTCAAGATAATTTTAATTAAGTTGTCAGATTGAGTTCTTAATTAAATGCAAGTTTAAAATTTGAGGTATTACCCTGGTTATTAAATTGTAGGTGTCAGAATTTTAGCAGCGATAGATTCAAAAATTACTTCCAAAGTATTTTTGTTGCTTGTACGCCCACTTTCGCGTACATTCCGTCTCATGATTTCGAAATAAATTTAAATTGAATACTAACAATACAAATCACCTTAAAATACTTAATTCTGTGTACCAAATTAAGTAACCCACGTGTATTTTGTGCCGGGTACATTGTTTTAGATATATTTTAAGCGAGGTAATTACTTAATTCAATATCAGATGTTAGTTTTATCGACGTAATTGTTCGGTGGGTGTTTTTATTTGCATTCTGTTCTAAAATTACCAGCGTGTGGGATCACTGATAGCAGAATGGTCCTTAAACTTGAAGTACGTTTGAAAACCTTTACGAAACACAATGGATATTTATGGGCAACTAATTAACGATTTATTGGCGGAGGAATTACTCAGCTGCAATGAGAAATCTTTTTTTAAAAATGCAGTTAACGATAGTTAGTGCCTAATGCATATTTATTGTTTATATTGAATTCGCTGTGTGGTAATTACTCTCTTATGATATTAAACTTAATGTAAATCTACTTGCGATAAACGAGGGTAAAGGATTAGCTACAACTCGTGAGGATTTCCGACTTTAATTAATATGATGATTTATTTTGTTAGTATTGGGTAATTAATTATACTGAAATAACTGATGTTTGAGAAGCTGTCTAATAATGTGGCGTCTTGTTGATGTAAAAATCGGTCGAAAGAATTCTGCGGGGAGTAGTTTAATTTGTTTATGCTGCAAACGAGGGCCAAATGAAAGTACAGTAATTACCGATGGGATTTTAAGTTGATATCATATTTATTTTTACGATCACTTACATTAGTTTTTGCTTTATAGAAAAATGACATCCTGTTGTTTTGTAAAAAATGACAAATGTAAATCTCAGGCATTTTTATTTCTCTGTACTTTCAGCAGAGGAAAAAAAATTAATTTATTGCAAGAAGTGGTTTGGAGATTTAATCGGAGAACATGTTTTAACTCTTAAGAAAATTATCAGCAGGTGAAAATCAATAGTTGATTACAAACTGCAAGAGTGGCCAGGACTGGTTTTTGATGTTTTATTTTTGAAATATAATGTTTGGGAGTGGCAGCGCCGTTTAGTTCATCCTGTATAATAGTATACTGCTACTTGAGAAACTAAGTCTTCTTAATATTAATTCATTAGGTTTGGAACTGCAATTTAGATTTCCCAATATTTTACCAATAGATTTATTTGCGTTATATTCTTCAGATCAGAATGTTGTTATAGACAACATTTTCAATGCAAGTTTGAGAACGATTGTTTCAGTGTAAAGTCATTTTAAGAAGTAAGGCATGCAACTTAAACCGATCGCTGTAAATTAGAGTTTCTGCAGCTGATCTCCTGGAAAAGTTAGTTTTCAGCGGTACAACGTGCAGCAAAATAATGTGTGAAAGATATGATTAATAACAAAAAATATTAATAAATATTTTGATGGAAGCTAAGATCGACATGTTCAACAGCCTCTTCGTAAAATTCGGCGTAAAGGGTTAAGGGTTTGTTGGAAGTATGTAGTCCCATTATAATGAAGGATATTGCATATCGTAACTATTTTGTATAAGCCATAGATTTTGCTAATGCGCTGTATATGTGTAGAACGTTGTGTTGCCGATCATCTATTTCAGAGCTATTTTACGGAAGCTCTGAGCGTTGCATTGTGGAAGTGCTGAATATCAGAAGTAGTATATTTTAGGGTAGCGCTGTCCAACAAACGGCCCGTGGGCCACATGCAGCTTATATTTAATCGAAATAGGGCTCAAATCCAGTGACGAATATTAGGCCAAGATTTAAATTTTTATCTGAATAGAAGGAATCACATTCATTCTATTAAAAGTAATTTCGTTTTTGGAATCGTTAATGAACTTTTCTTTGGTATTTACTTATACGGGGTGTGTAAATTAAGTAATGAGAAAGTAACAGCTTTGGGAAGCCACACAGCGCTGGAGACGGTTTTTCCACTCCTCACAGTAGTGCTGGAACTCGGATTCTGGAATAGCCTTCAGCTGGCCTGTTACAGCCGTTTGAATGTTTTCCATTTTCCCAAAATGACGCCCCTTGAGGTGATTTTTCAGTCTCGGAAAGAGGAAAAAGTCACAAGGACTTAAATCGGGTGAATAAGGAGGCTGAGGAGCCACAGGAATGTTCTTACTGGCCAAAAATCGTTTATTGAAATTGCTGTATGACAAGGCGCATTGTCTTGATGCAACACCCACTTGTTCTCCCCTCTGTAAAAGTGTTGATTAACCATTTGGCGTTGAGGCAGGTTCTTTGTGAACGATTCCCTGGCTACCAAAAAAGCAAATCAGCATGCATTTGATCTTCGACTTGCTTATTCTTGCTTTATTTGGCGTTGGAGAGGTTGAAGTGAGCCATTCCATGCTCTGGTGCTTACTTTCGGGGTCATACTCAAACACTCAAGACTCGTCACCGGTAATGACACGTTCCAGACAATGGATATCATTTTCAAACGATTCCAAAAAAAAGCACCTTTCCCTCCTAATGTCCTTTTGGTCCTGCGAAAGGTTTTTCGGAACTATTTTTGTGCAGATTTTTCTAATCCCCAATTCGTTGGTTAAAATCTGATGGTAGTGTGAGTCAAATTCAACTCTTCACCCGATCATTCTGACTGTCAACCGACAATCTGAACGCAGAAGATCCCGGACTCATGTTGACATTTTCATCGGTTCTTGAAAATGAAGGCCTACCGCTGCGAGGTTCCTCTTCAGTCGACTCTCTTCCTTCGGAAAATGCCTTAAACCATCGAAAAACCTGGGCCCTTTACAAAACACTGTCTCCGTAGGCCTGCCGAACTTTTGCTAAAGTTGCCGTTGCACTGTGCCCAAGTCTGAAGCAAAACAAACTCTATATTGTAGATTGCTGTTTTACAGAAGCTCTATGAATGCTCTGATTGTCACAAGCATTGCATTTTACAGCGCTGCTTTATAAAAGCGTTGTTTTACAGATGCGCCATCTTGCAGAATGAGTTTTTGCTGAGGCCCTCACTTGTAGAAGCAGTAGATTGTATAACGTTGTTTGACGAATGCGCTATATGATACAGTACCGTTGGCAGAAGCGCAGTGTTTTAGAACACAGTTTACATAAACTATATTATAGAGCATGGTTTTACAATTTTTTTCCATTCATTCATACTACCCCCCCCCCGCGTGCGGGCGTCCCTTACATACTAGCCATTCATACCACATGCACCCTAAACTTACTTACGTAAAATAGGGTCGCCTCAGCTGGAGTTCGACCACGCAGCCGATCGGACCGCAGCTCACCGTCACCTCGGCTGACGGCGCATATTCGCACTGCTCACCGAGGTCCCTTACAGCTTTGTACTGTAACAGCTGTCTTGCAGCAGCCCTGATTGAAAGACTATTTTCGCGCGCTATTAGGTGGGAGCACTATTTTAGGGTGCTATTTTGCAAAAGCGTGATATTGTAAACCACTGTTTTGCAGAGGCACTGTATTCTTGAGTTTCAACTTACAAAAACGCTGTCTTGTAGAGATTAGTATTGCGGAAGTGTCGTGTTTTAGACATCTTGTAGTAGCATTATAACGTATGGCGCTGTTTTACAGACAACTGAAATGCATTTTAAACTATGTCCTAGTATTAATGCAACTAGTTTTCTTCTTTTTCAAAAATAATATACCCGAATGCATTTCATAACGTGCTGACTTTTGGCCAAAACATGTATATTCATAAACAAATAAATATTATTAATATTTGTATTATCTTTTAAGTCCGGCGAATAGATGAACTAAATGAATGAGTAATTTTGAAATATCGCCCAAACAAGTGCGTTCAACTGTATACCCACCCAGGTCGGTTGGCAGGAACATCAAACGAAAGGTAAACGTATTTCACATTTTTCATGTTTGAGCCAAAATTTTCGCTGCGTGCAGTTGTTGTCTCATTTAGGGTCACATTACATCCAAATTGCAAATGTGGTTCAAGCTCGGATACGTGGCTGCCTTCGTTTAGATTTATAAAAGCATTCAATGCTGTCAGCGCCAACTTATCGCCCAAATTTCCTGAAAAATCTAGTGCGTGTAGTTCTGAAACTGAATTATTGCGAGTGTGAGAAATCGAAAATAAAGTAGCAATTGGAATTCTAATCCTAATAATAATTCACGTAGCATTGTTATAACTAGGAAACAATTAAATGATATGTATATCATTAAAAGGAGTTGCGAGTTGAATTTGATATGCAAATTTGCTGCCGATACAAGTCGTACAACGTTTACAAGAGCTGTAATTTCAAGTTTCACTCGAATAATTAAGTACTAAACTCGACATTATAATTACATATTCATCATTATTCATTTATAAGCAGTGAAGATGTTATTTCTGCAATGATTTGTAAGTTTTGCATACCTGCTTCCGCCCACGAACGTATTATATAAAGGAAGTAGATGTTGAACCAATGATTTTAACAAATCTACATGACTTCGAATAAACATCCTTACGTGTTTGTGAATAAATATTATTACAATGCAAGCTGGAAAAGGGATTGGGGTTTCCAAATAGTGAAGGTTTCGGTTCTTTAACCTTTTCAATGCACTCGAAGGACTTTAATCTTGTTGCTTTTCATATAGGTATGGTCAAATCAACTTGATTCTTCAACAACAACGAACAATCTGGGGACAGCCGAGTCCGACTATGGTAGTAGATGGTTTGCTTTGACTTCTTTCTGTAGAGTAAAGTAGGAAGTGCTTCTTGGTAAACTTAATGTACCATAAAATTGTGATGAAGTAAAATGAATTTAAAG
>JABXWE010057265.1:0-21141 GCA_014611495.1 Limonius californicus | reverse complement strand
CGTTTTATAATAAACAATGTTATACATTACATTAACAAAAATTTTTATTTTGATTTCTGTACCTTTTTATGATAAAAATTGTCCGGGGGCGAGTTATACTCGGGGGCAAATAGTCCCGGGGCGAATTGTCCGGGGCCGAATTGTGGGGGGCGAATTGTCCTAGAAGCACCTCCATAATGTTCCTTATATCTGTATTCCTGACATGATCCAGTCTCGATATTCGAGCACTGGCGCCAAAAATCGATTTCAAGCGCTTTTAGTCTATTTTCTTCCTTTTTGGTAAGCACCCAAATTTCGGATCCGTAAGTCAATACGCTCTTTATTATTGTCTTATAAATTGTTTTTTCCAGTTTTCTTAGTTATTTCGTCGTACCACAATACTGAATTTAACTTGTTTATCGGTGATCTCCCTTGTCCTATCTTCTGTCTTACATCGACCTGATTCCTTCCATCGTTTGTAATGAGACACCGAGGTATATGTATTTACTACAATTGTTTATTATAATTTGATCGTCAACCTTAAGAGGTTCCTCTTTTTTTCCAATTGCAATACCTTAGTTGCTGGTAATATCACATTTATTAGAATAGTATAAGACTTGCCAGTAAGGCTATCCAGGTGAAGAAGGAAACATAACATAATAGTTTCTATTATGCATCATCATTCACCTGTTACTCGTGTGCCAATTAGTGTATTTTCAAGTATCATCAGTAGTAGTCAACCAAGGAATGCAGTATATACCCTTACATGTTAGTACCTCCATCTTACTTTTGGGTGGATGAATATATTTAGAATTGTAATTAGGGACTGTCACCAAAATTCACTTGAATAATGTCGATTTGGGAAAACATGATACAATAAATAATTTAAATTGCAGCTGAATTTTGCAACTCAATTAAACAACGTTTTTCCCAAATGGCAAAATTTGATTCCGATGCAATTTTGGAGAAGGTGAGGCTTATGATGCAAGGACTGAAAAGTTGGCCAGTAGACAATTTATCTTGGAAAGAGCAAGCTGTCAGATTTTTATGGATGTCTCTATTAATATTTGCAGCACTTGGAGCTATTATAGAGAGTTCAAGGGTTGATGATTTTGATACTATTTCGTTCGGAATCTTTGCTGGAACATTAGCTATTAACGTAATTGTAAAATATACAGTAGTATTTTATAATAAATCACGTTTTAGAGAAATATTAATGTATCTGAAAAATCCGCTTATATTACAACATGAAGAGTATGTGGACATACTTCTAGCTAGAAGAGTTCGCGAATCTGAGCTTTTTCGAAAGCTTTATATAGTTGTGTGCATGGCAGCTGTGTCATCAGTTATTGTAAGTCCTGTGCCCTATTTGAAATCAGATCGCAAGCTACCAATACCATTGCCTTTGGACATGAGAAAACAGCCCACTGCAGTTTATATTTTAGTATGGGGATTACAGTCCATTATAGCAATAATTGCCGGCTGGACCACGGTTTGTTATGATGTAATGTTGATCACTTTTATGGAAATAGCAGTTGCGCAACTGGAAATGTTAAAAGAACGAATAATCAACATCACAGATGGTATTCTACATACAGAAGAAAAGGATACCATAGTAAATGTTCGATTACGCACATGTATAATGCAACATGTCGCGATTGAAAGGTGTACAACGTTATTTACAGTCTTGTTTTTTGTAATACATATCCGATTGTTACAGATACATTGGTTCCCTGCAAAATACATTTGCATTTGCATTTCTGTCGCAGTTAACAGCAAGTGTGGTTTTAATTTGTTTGATGGGATTTAGCTCTGTTCTTGTAAGTAGTGTCTGTTACCATTGTAACAAGCTAATAATATCAAAATCTTTAAATGCAGTATTTTTTTTAATATAGGTTCCAGTTGCTAGTTTATCCTTTGCAAAATCAACAATGATATTTGTATCTTTATGCATACAAATAGCAATATTTTGTTTGCCAGCAAGCCAGATAATTCTTCAGGTTTGTATAACATTAGCGTGAGAAAAAAATTAACTGAACCAGAGTATTTAGTGTGTTACCAAATTATATTCGAATATAACATGGCGGAGAAAAATATAAACAACACTGTAAGGTATATTTCACGTATTCGACAGAATACATTCATAAAAATATTTTCCACCTAATACAAGGCTCCATAAGTTTGAAATTTACTAAAATACAATTTTAAGATTTGCTGCTAACGATGTTAAGATATTAAGAAAAACACGTTGAACAAATAGTTTAGAAAACGAGCAATTTTTATTGCCCCAGATCGTCTGATAGAACTAAAATGTTTTAAAAATAACTATATTTGAGCCTAAAAATGGAGTATTATAGCGTCAACTTGTGAGAATAATAACTAAATAGGAGCTTATCACCGAAAATTTGATGCACATAAATGTATAGAGGGCTATTTTTAAATAATGAAATGTCAGATCATTTCTAGCGAAACTGGAGGTGTAAAACAAATTTTTTTGGAAATCTGTAGATTTCTATATATGGCAATTGACTTACATTTTATTTTAATATAAGGTAACATGCTCAAAGGCGCCTACTGTTTTTTTAGAAACTTTAGACCACTCCGATAAATGAAGTACGACTTGGTATAATTAATGGTAGTCATATTGCAATGGTGAATAAATAAGAAAACTAGCAGAATGGTGAAAAATATATCATCTTGAAGCATGAAAACCTTTTTTTTTCCAAAGTGTCAATTAGAGTATGGTAAGATGAAGAAAATGAACACCCTGTGGGGTGTAAGATTAACAGAGTTAAAACATTGTAAATACCTACTTAAGGTGTCCTAGACATAACTTCCCAATATAAATATCGTTGCTCCCTTTACCTATATCGTCAAATAACCTAATGCCTGTTTAATTTTTACAGACCTTTATTATTTTTATTCGATTTTACAATTTAGACAGTTGACTGGATCTGGCGTGCAGGTTTCATGTAACCATTTACTATAGTCTACGCAAAACCGGAAAACAAGAAGAGAATGGAATAATAGTTGCAGAATTAAAACACTTCGAAGAGAAAATAACCATCCTGAAGAATAAACATAAATTGGGAGTTAAGCAAATCTACATAGACAGTGATCTAACATCAGAAGAGCAGAAGGTCCAGGCTGCGATCTGTAAAAGAGCAAAAGCAGAAACGAAAAAGGGAAATAGAACAAAAATAAGTTACAGGAAGCTACAAATAAACGGGATACAATATGAATGGTCCGGGGAGTTGGAGGAGCTGACAAGAAGTCAAACACTTCCAAAAAAGTAAAACCTAGCCACCTAGCTGAACTATTGGAGACGACACCAGCAATGAGAAAGAAAACTGAGACTAGTAAGTATAAAATAACTATCGGACAAGGCAACGTTCAAACTATCTACCAAACAGAAAAACTAAAAGATAAGAATTGATTCCAAACAAGTGAATACATAGAAATAGGTACATGGAACGTACAAGGGTTAAACAGGAAAGGGAAACTAAAACAACTTATTGCAGAGACAAAATAGATATACTGGTAGTACAGGAGACGAATATAAAAGGTGTAACGGAAACGAAAATGTAAGGCTACTACTGGTTGAATGGAGTTGGGGAAAAGAATAGATTGTGGGCAGATTTTCTAATAAGTGAGAGGCTGAAAAGTGTAGTAAACGAATACAAAATAATAAATGATAGGATAAGCTATATAAGGATAAAAGGAAGGTATTGGAAGTTGAGTATATTAAGCGTACATGCGCCGACAGAAGAAACAGAAGAAGAGAAAAAATGCAGTTTTACGAGAAGTTGGAAGAGTTAGTGGAGAAATTACCAAAGTTTGATATGTACACTATAATAGGCGACTGGAACGCAAAAATTGGAAAAGAAGACAGATATATTTCGATCGTAGGTAGAGAAAGCCTTCATGAAGTAACAAATGACAATGGATAAAAGCTAATCGATTTTCGATTTTGCGGGTAGAAACAAAATGGTGATAAAAAGTACAATGCTGAAACATAAAAATATTCATAAAGTGACATGGATAAGAAGACGCAAAAACAAATAGACCACGTCGTTATAGAAAAAATTCACAATAAAAATATAAACAATGTTAGGTCCTACAGGGGTGCGTGATAGGCTCGGACCATCTTTTAATAAAAGCCAAACTGAAACAAATTTAGTACCTAATATTACAAACGATCAGGAAAAAGAAACAGGGGTGGAATACAGACTGCTTAAGAAAAGAACAAATACAAAAAGAATATGCTAGGGAAACCAGAGAACTTGCAGAAAAAGAGGGACAGTACAAGAGGGTGGAGCAGGAATGGAATTTCCTCAAAAGGACACTAGGAAAGAGCATACAAAGATTCGAAGAAGAGAACAAAGAGAAAAAGAAAGACTAGTTTGATGCAGAATGTGAAGAAGCTGTGAGAGAAAGGAGAAATGCCTGGCTGAGAGTGTTATAAGATCTAACTAATGCAAACCATGAGAATTACAGGCAGATCAAAAACAAGGTACAAAGTTTATGAAGAAAAAGAGAAGAGAAGAAAGGGAGAAGACATACAGAAATAAAAATTCCAGGGCCTTTTACAGGAACCTGAAGGAATAAAGGAGAAGCTGTAATACATAAACAGTAAGAATGAGGAAGGAGCAGGGTGAATTATGATTGGATGTAACGATGATATTGGAAATATGTATAAATCACTACAAGAAATTGTTTGTCGACCATGGGGTACAGCAAAACCAGCAAGACCAACCCCAGGAACAGACTACAGCTGAGCCTACATGGAAGGAGTTTACAGAGGTGGTCAAAATTATGAAGGATAACAAAAGCCCCGGTTCAAATAAACTAGCAGCAGAACTGATTAAGCTAGTAGATGAGGAACTAGGGACAAGACTACACGAAATGATTAAGGAAATATGGAAAAAGAAAAATATGCCGGAAGAGTGATCCACAACTGTAGTATGTCCAATACACAAAAAAGGAAGTATGCAGCAACCAGAGAACTATCGCCCTATTTCACTGTTAAATGTTGTGTACAAAATAATGGCACCAATAATAAACAACAGAATGCAAGATAAGGCTAGAAATAAAATTGGGTAATACCAAGCAGGGTTGCGAAAAGGAAAGTCAGGAATTGATCACATTTTTATACAAATCCATGAAAAAAGTGAGCGAAAGAATAAACCACTACATACATTATTTATAGATTTCAAGCAAGCTTTCGACAAAATAAAAAGTTTACAGATTTATGAGGTTATGCAAGAATTAGGATTTAATAAAGCGCTGATAAGAATGACCTTAAAAAATCTAAAGTTCAAGATCAGATTTCAAGGATGAGAATTGAGAACAGTGGAAAGCAATGTGGGCTTAAAACAAAGGGACCCGTTATCTACAACGCTGTTCAACGTAGTGCTAGAAAACGTACTTAGGAAAGAAGCGTTAAATACAGAAAAAAATATACTTAACGACTCAGTGCAATGTTTGGCATATGCTGATGATGTAGTGTTATTTGCGAAAACGAAAGAAGAACTTAAAACAGTGTTCAAAAAGATAGAGCAACAAGTGTTCAAAGTGGGATTGGTGCTAAATGAAGAGAAACCAAAGCATATGATTTTAGGGAGTAGGAAGCAGGAGGAAACACAAAATCTCACAGTGAGAGCGCTAGATACAAACACGCAGTACATCCTGAGCATAACAAATCAAGTAGTCTATTTGGGGCGGATATTACAAGTGAGGGTAACTACAAAAGTGACACACCGAGAAGAATGGTAGCGGGTTCAAGATATGTGGGGGCTTTAAAGAACATACTAAGTGTTAAAAACATATCAAGGCGTACGAAGATGCGTATATACAAAACAGTTATATGACCCATAGTGACCTTCGCGAGTGAAACGTGGGTGGTACCAGAAGAAATTGCCAGTATGTTAGAAATATAGAAGAAGAAGGTGCTAAGGACAATGTTTGGCGGAATTAGAGAAAACGAAGAATGGAGAAGAAGAACGAATAAGGAGCTAGCAGACGTATACCAGGAGAAGAGTACCAGAACAGTAGTACAGCAAAATAGGTTACGATTGTTGGGTCATATAATAAGATTAAAAGATGAAGACCTAAGGAAGAAAATGTACAAAATGGAGATAGCTGGAAGCAATAGGAGAGGAAGGCCAAAAAAAACATGGTGGTACGGCGTAAGAGAGGACCTATAACAGCTCGGGCTAACAGTGGAATGGGAAGCAATGGCCAAGAACAGAAAGATATGGAAAAAGAAGATACAAGCCATAGGCCAATAGACCTGCAGTGCTGATTTGTATATATATATGTATATGTACATGCTGTGGTTGGTTTCCAGGAATTCTTCCGCGTAGCAACTTCTTGGTCCTGGGACGGACCGGGCTGGTTGTCTTGACGACGTTTCGGCAAAGTCAGATTTGCCATCTTCAGGTCTTGTCGGATAACGTTCTGCTGATACTTCTTGTAATACGACTGAGTCGTATTACAAGAAGCATGTGATGTGATTACAATCTCTACATATTGTTTTCTAGGGGTCTCCCTATTTGGTCCCGGTGAAATAGAAATGGGTGACAGCTCTTGGGGAAGGAAATTACGGATTGATGGTCTGTCCAGACCTGTCATGTTCTTCAATGACATCTTCAGCGGCAGCAATTTCTGCACCATTACTGTTAACTGTAATTTGTAATTCCGAAAAAAGGCATAATCTTGAATCCGTTCCGAGTTATATGGAAATATACCACATGCATCAAAGCCATAGACACCATTCTTATTTATTGCAACCTGTCCCCATGCGTGAGTCAGCAATTCGCCAAGCTGGTACCTTGTGATCTTACGCCCTGGATAAGTACGAATTCAGTTGGAACATGCTGTATTCCAATAAGAATTCAGTGGCTTCAAGGAGGGTCTATCTAACGATTGCAGCAAGGGAATAGTGTGGCTAGGCAGGCACAATAATGTTATCTGATTTTCTGCAAGAAAATTGAGAAAAGTTACGTCGCAACAATGAGAAGCATGACCATCAGCGATTGGTAATAAAGGTTCAAGTTCTTTTCTTGACAAAAAATGATCCTGAATCCACCCCAAAAAGGTGTACCTCTTCACATAGGCCGAGATAGGTGACATAAATACAGCCGATTCTGGTTGCACGTTGTCTTCAAGCTAAAGTTGCCCTCCGCATTGCAGCAAACAATGAGGAAAATTCCATCTCCTTTTTCGATACTGGTTAGAGTCTGAACGTCTTTGGAACGTTTTGTTGCGATTACTTTGTCCGGTCTATTGTTGAACTGGAAACGCGTCTGATCTATAGTAAAGATTCTTCGGGGCTCAGCCAACAAGTTACATTTAGTGGGTTTCTTAGATAAATTTGAATTAAAGGTCCTCTTCTTTGTGATTCATCCCCAAGGATCTGGAAATTGACCTACATTGAGCGGCTAGCATACTTAAAGTTTGATGCCTTTTCATAAAAAGGATGAACCTATCACAGCCCGCTTCTTGTTTGTTAAATCGACGTTGAAGTTTGTTGGTCTCTGCAAAAGTGTAGGCAAGATGTCTAATATCCTTAAATATAGGAGCATATCCAGCTTTCTCTAAAATTTGTGTGTTTCATTGACTTTGCCAAGACAGGGAGCAGGTCCCAAAACAGCTTTTGAGTATTTACCTGAATTCACCAACCGTAAAAGAGTCCTTAGAGGAATACCAAATTCCTTAGAAACTGAGTTTGCATTGCGAGCCTGATCTTTTGAAGCATCAGTAGCGGACTTCAGATCATTTTCTGTCCACTCAGATACCCTCTTATAGCTACGAAGCATGAATCACCGCAGGAAAATCTGTACTCTGTACGACCGTAACTTAAAATTATCTTAAGCAACTTTTTTTACCTATTTATTTATAATCACAACAATGTTGTTTTCTGATACAATGCAATCAATTAGTTATTTGTATATGCCGCATCTGCATATCACCTCAAATGTGCTATATCAATCCAACTATTGGAACAATTATGGTAGCGTTTGTCACTCTCAATATAATGAACAACATTAAAGAGTACTGAAACGCCATTTATTGGTTCTGTTTAGAAATATCAACGTTAGGCATCTTTCCCAGTTTTTGGCCATTTTACCTTATCAATTCATAAATAAAATACAAATAGAATGATGTAATTCCGTAAATTATCCTAATAGATACTTCGTTTACTATATCACCAATATATCGAATAGAAATAAACCGAATAGTAATTTGATTTTAATAATCAGAGTGAACAAATTCGATACGCCTGCTACATGACACAATGGAATATGTGTTCAACGTCCGTGGGCAAGTCGTTACTTCTTATGATGCAGAGATGTAACCGCCCCTTCTCTTTGTCAGCTGCAAGTTTTGTTACACTTTCACATGGAACGTTTCTGTCAGTAAGGTGAAAACAATATTTGTAATTGATGAAACTAATTTTTCTGTTTTCAGATATTAAACAGTTCATTTTCATATTTTTCTGTGCTTTGGCACCTGTACAAAAATTCCACAGAAGATCTAAATAAGTAACAAACCGTACGGTAATTTTAAAAATTAGTTAGAGTACACTTAATAGTGTATACAACAAATTAGTCATAATCATGCACCAATTCATGAAATATCCTATGTACTATTAAATGATAATAAAGTAGAGAAGCACGGAATGGTAGACTTATTTATTTTTGGCACTGATGCATACCAATTCCAGAAAACAGCCAGAAGGCTTAGGAATTCCAACCGCGTGCAAGAAGAAAAGTATGAGAAATGAGGAGGCACTCTATGCAAGTTAATAAAGTCATTACCATCAAGTCATTACAGTTATGAACATCAGTTCCGATTCATTGATGTTAAACTGTTGCTACGTCGGTCAAATTAAAAACCGGTTACATCTGCCTCATATGAATTTCGAGATATGGATATTTGTCAAGTTTGCAGACTTATCTCTATACTTAACTTTTGTCGAATAAGATCGAAAAATTACTAAATCATAAAGTCAAGGAAGCTCATCAAATAGTAGTTTAAGAATAATATTCAAATAGTGAAACTTAAAAACGTTCTGTCTGATGTCAGTATTAGGGCACCACAAAAATCTGTTGGGGCCGATCCCGTTTTGAATATTTACCGAAGACGTGTACTATTTATCGCTAATTTTCTATGAGACCAATACTGCCTTATTATGTCAAATTTAAACTAAGTGCGGCTGTGCTGTAGAATGTAATACAGTCAAACCTCTTTACCGAAGTAGTAGCGAAGTAAGAAAATCGATTTGTCGAAAATTCGACATCAAATTTTAGAATTTTTAAATAATTTTGTACTTTTTTTTTATATTATATACCTACATATGTATTTCATTAAAAATGATGAAGAAAGTTACAAATTTCATACATAGGTAGGGCATACGTAATTATTATATACTGACATGAGATATAATATGTAGGTACATGGAATTCAACAATTCCCTAAGATAATAGTAATATTTTGCTGTTCTCTGTCTCGTACATATGATGAAATGTTCTCGGCGTCAGTTTTACCATCATCTTGATCATCACGATGTTCCTCGTGTTTTAAAACCATTTCAACAATCTCCTGGTCAATAGGATGTTTGGCTGGTAGATCACTGTCTACTTCCAATGCCGGGCTCATATTAAATATGGAAAAGTTTGTCGTCCTTAACCCCGTGAAATTGGTGGCTTCTTTTCCCGTCCTGTAGAACTCATAATCCCGTTCTTCAAGGGATTCTACTTTCAGTCCACGATAGCGTCAATAGTGAATCTCTTAAAGATGTCCTTAATTTCGACTTCTATGATATCAGCCCCATGTTTTTAAGCACCTTCTAATGGGAATATAAACAAGGCCTTTATTTTGCTGCTAGGAATGGAAGGGCTTATGGTAGTTATCCTATCCCGCCAGCGTTGTCCTTTTAACGAGAAAATATTCCTCCCAGCAGAGGATCCACGTCGACCGACACGGCCGGGTATGGTCGGTAAAGCGATCAAAATTCTCTATGGTGAGTTGTTTGACCAAATTTAAGTCACGGACTATAAGAACAGATTGGGTGAACTGATGAATCCCATCATAGGTACCTACAGAAAGAACTTTGTGTGAAGCTTGAGATTTACGGATAACGAAATAGACTACAGGTTGCATGGAACGTAGTAAAACAAAACATTATTTAATCAATTTTATTTAGATATACTGCGCTATCTATGTAATTCTAAAAATATCTGTGAGGTACCTAAAAATTAAACAAATTTAATAGAACAAGAAGTTTCTAAAATATTATTTGTATAATTAATTTTATTAACACAGTTTTTTTCAAGAAAAGGGTTGTAAAAATCTATAACAAACTCAATGAAAGGTTTCAGTTAAAAACCACTAGGCTCGTACTTCCAATAATAGGCCATGGTGTTTGATATGGAATTCCTTTATTCTTCCAATAACTAAGCGGTTTCATGACTTTCAAATAAATAATCAAATACGCTAATGCACCCAACACTAACCACAATATATTTATTATTTACTAATACACTAATTGAAATACATTTTGGATGAATTTCTAAACTTGGGCAACAGCTTGCTGTGTACGTTTACCTTCCAATTGACTTACGGGCCTCCAAACCTCTAATTCAGATATATCATGGTGCAGTTTCCTTCGTAGTATCAATTATCAAATCATCAAGAGTAACCAAGAAAGTGAAAATCTGAACTGTGACCAGGAGTTTGTTGACCTGCTCCACTATTTTTCAGCGACGATCGTGTTTTAATTTCGCAAACAAATCAAAATTTCCAATGCGTTTTGTTTCTTATTAAAAATGTTACAGCTGAAATATGAAAGTATTTTCAGGTGTTATTTTTGTTCGCTAAGGAAGGCAACCAAAAAAATAAAAAACCAGGTTCCACCACTAGGGGCCTCGGTAGAGTAGTGCGGAAACGCTCTGCCACTCGAGGTCCCGCGAAATTCGGTCCAATCGATCGAGCTAACGAATCCTGACTGGGGCGACCGCATTTCGCTTAGTTAAGTTAAGGGTGAATGTTGCATGAATGGTTAGTGTGTAAGGCATGCCCGCACCCCCCTGAAGTAATGCGAAAGCGGGTTCCAGGGTGGAGGGGGACGGTATTATGAATGAATGAGAAAATAAAAAAAAAGGAGGTACCGCCACTAAGGGCCGGTCATGCAATGTTCCGATAAAAGATCGAACTGATTAACTACTACTAGTTCTAAGGAATGTATGGCTAAATTCAGTTCAATGGTGTGCGTAAAAGATAGCATTATTTTAAAAGTAGCGAGTTAAAAAAAATACCTATAGTTTGTTTGCTGAACGCCAGCGTAGCAGTGAAGGAGTCCTCAGTGGCACTAGCGTGTTAGTTAGTTGAGGTTATTGTTAACGTGAATTTTATTATGGCTGAAATTATAAAAAAAGACAATTGGGAGCGTGTGGCCAATTATTCAACCATTGAACTGAGGTTGTTAGTCAATATTATTTTGGAGTTCAAAAACGTCATTTAAAATAAGACTTCTGATCTAATAACGTGGAAAGATAAAAACTGAGCATGGAAAGAAGTGACCAGCCAATTTAATTCAAGAAGTGCCAGAGTGTGCACTGAGATGTGAATAATTTAAAAAACAAGTATGAAACAATGAAAAAAGTGTTAAAGAAAAAAGTAGCCAAACAGAAGTGCGGTATGTATAGAACCGAAGGTGGCCCTGCGGAAATGGTATTGTTTGAAGATTGGGAGGAGCATTTGTTGCAAGTGCTATCCCTATCTACGCATGGACTAGAATCATCCTTTGATTCTGACTATATACCGGATCTATCAGGTAATGTATCACTATATTTGTATTGCAATTACTTTATCAAGAATTTGAAATAAAACCAGTAGTTTGGACTTCCATTGTCTTTATTTTAAAAACACAGTAATTACTGTGTAATTACTGTGTTTTTAAAATAAAGACAATGGAAGTCCAAACTACTGATTTTATTTCAACCACATCATTGTCTACCACATTATCAAGAATTTATTGTTACAGATGCAGATCAAAAGGTACCAGCTGTCAGTATTATAGGTAAATGATGTAGCTTTGCATTCTGAGAACATAAGTATGAATGCAGGTATCTATTATTGCAGATTCAGCTGAACCTGAACCTTTCGTTATGAGGGTTATAAACTGGGATGATTCTGGTAGTTAATAACATTATTTTTGCAATTTTCATTGTAAAGGGTGTCTCAGTAACAACTTGAATTTTGAATTAAAAAAAACACTAATTAAATGAAAAATTTCAAAATTTTTATTGGTTTGAACAGTGTAAATGTTGACATTAAACATGAAACAAAATGTCAGTCAAATGGCCACCGCGGCTCCGTTGGCAGGTGCGTACCCTTTTGATGAAATTTTCGAAGACATTTTGGATTAAAGGCGGCTGAATTTCACGAATGTGGCGTTCGATTTCTTCCTTGAGTTGTTGTATCGTCTCAGGGTGGTTCATATAGACCGTACTTTTCAAAAAAACCCAGAGGAAGAAGTCCAAAGGGGTTAAATCGCAACTTCTCGGCGGCCAGTTTTGGTCTCCAAAACGAGAAATGACACGACCCGGGAACTTCGTCTGTAATAAAGTCATTGTTTCGCGTGCGGTGTGGCAGGTAGCACCGTCCTGCTGAAACCACATGTCATGGATGTTCATTTCATTCAATTCCCTCCAGAAAAAATTTGACAACATGTCACGGTAGCGAACGCCGTTGACAGTTACGGACACACCTTCACCATTTTCATAAAAGTACTGTCCGATGATTCCTCCTATCCACATGGCACACCAAACTGTCACTTTTTCAGGATGCATAGAACGTATGGCGTGTGTATTTTCTGAGCCCCTGATCCTTGAATTCTGCGTGTTGACGTAGCCGTTCAGGTAAAAGTGAGCCTCATCACTAAAGATAATTTTGGTATGAAATGCTTGCTGTTGTTCCAAGATCCAGTTGCAGAAATTTCTGCGCTGTCCATGGTCGGCCGGCTTCAGCTCTTGAGTCAGCTGAATTTTATATTGGTGGAGGTGCAAATCCTTCGTCAAAATGCGTTGGAGAGTGCTGCGGTTGATGTGCAATTCCTGGGCGCGACGCCGGATGTAGGTGTTTGGTTGTTCTGCGACACTGGTTCTTACGGCGGCAATGTTAAGAGCCGACCGTCCAGGGCGAATACGCACAAGGCTTCTCTCGTCTTTCACTGAAAAGGTCTGCTCAAATTTTTTGATTAAATTTTCAATGGCGGGCCGCGACGGACGATTATGCACTCCAAAATGGTCACGTAACCTGCGAATTGTCACTGTAAAATTTTCTCCGTATTTGTAGTGGGTCTTCACAATTAATAACCGTTCTTCTAAACTATAGCGCGGCATTTTCGTAAATGTCAAACTTTCCACGTAACAACCACCAAATATGGCGGGCTAAACTTTAAACAAATGAAAATGGCGCGCAATTCAAAATTCAAGTTGCTACTGAGACACCCATTATTTAACCGAATTGTAACCGTATACTTTCTTTATAGTATAACCCTGTAACTTAGCGGAAGCTGTTGTAAGCGATTTGGGTAAATAACATGTTTATTCCTCTGTTTGAATATACTTTGACCTATACATAGGAATTGTTTAATGAATTTTTGCCACATTTTGTTTTCTTGTAGTGTTGTAACGTGCGATTTTTTACGCCTGGTTGATTGGCATTTAACTTTTCAATACAGCATTTTGAATTGCATATTTAACTTTTTGTCTAATTCAGATTTGGCCTTGTGGAAGTTTCGTGTCCTCTACTCGTGTATTTCCGGTTCAGGAAATGGTAAATTATTTGGGGTTTCCGTTTGAGACATAACTGTACGCGTTCTCAAAGAAGGGACACGTGTTTTGAGTTAATTTTAGAACTCGTTTTAAGACTTGGGAAGTTTTCCGATTTGGCATCGATAGAGTGATGTCAGTTCCCGAGGAGTTAATTCCAATCTGAGTGCAATTCTTTTGAGACAGTTTTTTTTGCCAGTTAACATCTTTTGGTAACCATAGAAAATCCAATTTCTCTTGTTTCACTTCTAAGACTATTGAAATTATTTAGGCGAATTGGCTGGGGTTAGAATTGACAGAAATTACCAGTCATTTGTGAAAAATCAAAGGGATCCTGTGGGTTCGAGACAAGCGGAATTATCTGCCGTGCAGCGAGCGTGTACGACAGGTGTGGATCGAGATAACGAGATCGCAGGTGTGTCAATTCCTTTCATATTCAATTTCCACATATAATTTCGAGGATACGAGGCGTTCCAGAAAAATTGTAGTTTAATAGTAAGAAATCATAGTAAAACTTGTAATTATATACTTAATTAGTGGGTGTTTAAATTCAATTGATTTTGTATTTTGTAAATATTGGTGATAATTTTTTTTTAAATACTGTAATAATTGTGAAATGGTCAACAGTATAATTAATTTTCTTTTATTGATTAAAATTCAATTAGCAATGGGGAATAGTGCGGAAGTTTTAAATCTTGATTAAGAGTGCGCCGATACTAATACCATTATATTTGTATTTCTACATCTGGGTATTTGATTCGCAAGGCCTCGAGAAACTTAAAAATACTTAACGGGGTTGGTCGCGAATATCATTATGGTTGGAAGCGGAATAAATGCTTCGTAGTCTAGTAATCATATGGCATTATTGCGTTCCCGATATATTAAAGAAATTTGTTTTGTTAAATTGTTTAACGGAAGGTACTGTTAGCCATGATTGGTTAAATACTGTTATATCTATGAAAATATCTTTATTGAATACCTATTTTAATTTCAAGTGGTTGTGTCAAAAAGATTGAATTGCGTGAATCTTTATATAAATTGCAATTTTGTAATTTATTGTGTCTTGGTTTAACATAATTTACTTTGGTGACAAATTGAGCAATTACCGAAGCAAGGTAGGTCAGAACTCCAGGAAGGTTCCTGTTTACCTCGTGTTATTTTCAAGGTCGAAGGATATTTTAAACAGGTGGCGCCTAAGCTTATCAAATCCCCCCTTCTTCGACTGTAGCTGGTCGACCCTTGTCCTTGATACCTGGACCTTGCATCGTAAATGGTAGTTTCGGTTGTATTGCTTCTATTTAGTATAGCAGAATTGCCGCCGTCGATTCGACTAGGCGTTACAGTGTCTCAACCAAGTACAAGTGCTTTGGTGGTAACCGTCTTGGATGTGGATGCTTTGCTCTCCAACGATAGTTTCTACAGATTCCAGTAGGTGTTTGGCAAATAATTTATTATAATTAATTAAATGCAGTTTCACATTTACGTAGCACAAGCGTCACTACGAAGTGTAACAGATGGCCCCCAGCATCACTGAAATCGAAAAAGGATTCACCCTTGCGTATTATAAAGACTAAACCCCCAACGAAAAGGACAATAATTAATTACAAGTATGAATCTTTAGCCGACGAAAGAAGAACTTTGATTAAAACTCAGAAAAGCGTTGCTGAAGAGGAACTTAAACTGCTCGAGAAAAAAAAACAGCGAGAAGATGAGCAGCGTTTTCTTGAGCCAGAAAGGATCCCTAAACTTATGATATACGAGAGGGAAGAACACGAAATAAAAATGTTAATGTAAAAAAAACAACTGCAATAATTAAATATATGTAATAAAAATAAAATAGACGTTAATACAATTTTGTACATGTATTTTATAATAAGGTACCAAAATATGCCACAAGTTCCCTTTGCACGCTTATATCACGAGCACGAGCTGCTGTAACTGGATTCAATTGTATTATACAATTTTCGGCAATGTTTTCATTGGGTCGTTCATCTTGTTGCAGTTCTTCATTTTCTATCCCGGCTAAATTGTGTAGAACTGCTGCTGCTACAATAGTTGTTGCTGTTAAGGCAATACGATAACGCAAACCCACTGATAAAATAGGGAAACGTCTTTTCCATACTCCAAACGTCCGCTTCATAACATTGCGTGTTCGAATTTGGTCTTCGTTAAACAGATACTTTGCAGGTGTGTCCGGTTGTTTTAATGGCGTTATTAATTATGTGCGTACAGCATAATCACTGTCATCCACTAATAAAGCATTTTCCATTTCGCCATTTTGCAACAATGCTTTGAACCGTGAGTTGTCAAACATAGTGCTGTCATATGAAGGAAGCACCAGGCCACCGTGCATTTAAGGTTTGTATCGCATACAGCTTGCACATTTATAGAAAAATATCCTTTCCTATTTCTAACTATTCAGCAGTATTTCCACCTGTAAGAAATAAATTTAATTAACAAGTTATATTTTCATATAAATTAATGAATCATACCAGGTGATTGTATTCGTACATGAGTACAGTCAACAGCACCAATCACACGTGGGAAGCGGACAAATCTGTAAAATCCATTCATTAATGTGTTTCTTTCTCTTTCTCTGGTAAGGTAGTATAATATTATATCTGGGCCTTAAATTTGTAATTGCATATGTAACCCTTACAATCACTTTTCCGGCAGTAGCTTTACTAACGCCACTAAAATCTCCTGCAGTAATATATAATGAGCCGCTTGCATAAAATCGCAAAGTTAAAAACAACTGCTCCATGGATGTTATACAATGGTTTCTGAAATATAAACAGTTTTGGTATAAACAGCGTCTACATAACTAGTTCTGTATTACTTGGTATAAATAATACCTATTTGTACAATGCACTAAATTTATTTTTATTTCTTCCCGTAGTGTTTGAACTGTGGCTTTTTTTAACCTAAATCTTCGGAAAAAATCCAAATTGTCCCATAAATCAAAATGATTACGACGATCGCCAACCATGTGCAGCATTCGGTCTGGATTCAAATCGTTAACAATTTCTACTTCTTCAATTTCTAAAATTTTATCCATAAATTCTTCCATTGTTAGGAACTGCACTA
This sequence comes from Limonius californicus, assembly GCA_014611495.1. Lineage (NCBI taxonomy): Eukaryota > Metazoa > Arthropoda > Insecta > Coleoptera > Elateridae > Limonius > Limonius californicus. Next base: position 4,234 of record JABXWE010057265.1, on the reverse strand, counting down.
GAAAACTAAACACTAATTTTATAAACACTTTGTCTTATATTATGTTTGGTTTATTTACATCCGCTCCAAATATTTCGTATCGCCTCCTGCACATTCGTAGCTGCGTACGGCCGATAATGCATTGTCGGCTGCTTCTACTACCCGATAAGTTTATCCTATGGAATAAGCAAATTAACCTCTGACGTAGACTATCGGATGATTGAAAGACGGAAAATACCGTAGCAACGCGGATAAATTTGACCGATAGCTTGTCTAGAACTTTATCGGTACATTGAAAGACCGGCCCTAAGAACTGAAAACGGTTGTGCAAGAAACAACAAGCGGAAGGCAGATGCTTTCCCAAACCACATCGAAAAATATTTCAACTGAATGAAGAACAAGTACAAAATTAAGCACTGGATGCGGACGATAAAACAGAGGAGTAAGAAATAGAATTCCTCACTTCACGAGGAGTGGCAAAAGAAATTGCATAAATCCAAAAAGCTCCGGGATTTCATGTAATAGCAGGGAAAGTATTGAAACAAGTCAGTCATAATGATACAGAAGTCAGGAAATCCCCCAAATGAAACCACCACCGGTTTAGATTCCGAAACAAACATTTAACTGTAGAGCAAGTTCACAGGGTAAATAAACACCATAAAGAAAAGATTTGGAGAGCAGAAAGTCTAAGATGTTTCCCAGGCTTCTGATAAAGTATGGCATCAAGCTCTAACTCGTAAATTAGAAACAAATTTGTTTACAGAATTTGCTAAACTTCTGAAGTCTTAAGGTAGGAGTGCCACAAAGCAGTGTACTGGGGCCAACACTATACCTATTGTACACCAACGAGATCCCGTCATCCAATGAGATAATAATAACCACGTTTGCAGACGATACTGCAATACTAACGGTAGACGAAGGAACTGAAGAAACAGCAGAAACATTACAACAAGCCACAAACCAGATAGACAAAACGATGGAGAATTAAAACTAAACGAACGCAAGTCAGTGTCAACTGTCAACTTCAAAAACAAGAAAGATGATTATGTGCCAGTGACACTCAGCAGGAGGATCATACCACATGCTAATACAACTGAGTATCCTGGCAGCAATTTGGATGCCAAACTACGATGGAAAGGGCATTTAGAAAAGAAAAGCGAAGAACTAAATATAAAATTTAGGAAAATGTTTACATTTGCTCTACAAGGGTATATTTCATCTCACTTCTATTTTGGTTCTATGAACGTGAAGGCTCGTCCGTTTTATGGTCATTCCATCGTTCAATCCTTCACATCGTCTATTTTATGAAATTTATGCATAAGTAGTATGGTATTGTCTTCTTCTTTTATATGGGGGTTTTGCTCTACACTTTTTATGGTTTACCCATCGATGACGATTCTCAACTTTCAGGATTCTTTTTTTCAATCAGTTTATCATTATTTATGGTTACGACGCCGACGGTTTCTTGGAAATCAACCCCAAAACATGCTTTCCTAATAGAATACCTGTAATTTTAGGTTTACTTGTAAACTGTGTAATTGTGAATAATAAAATATTTACGAACATCATGCGATGACATACGTAGTAGACTTTATGTATAGTTGCAATTCAAGACGTATCTACATCATCTTGAGGAATAAACAACTACATAAGCCCTGGGGAATTTCTTTTTAATATAAAATACAAGATTGTACTAATAGGATATTTTGGAAAATATTTTTTTCAATTAAATAAATTACGAATCTATCACAATTGTTGTATTGCATTGTTCACCAATTGCAGAAAAGTTCCCAAACACATAGGTAAGTCAAATTTTTTTCTTCACGTTACTGACATTTCCATTAGTTGAGCTTTTCTTCAGAAGAACGTTATTTTTGATATTATATGAAGAAAATGTGTTTATTCTCCAATTCATATTTATGTCGGAAACATAATTGAAAATTATTTATCAAATTAGAACAATGATTGATCATACATGATTAATGCATTTTTCAGTATTAGCTAAGTTAATTGGTTCGTTGATTTTTGATTTAGCGAAATCTAGAACGTGGTCATTATTGGCATATTGTGCACCCAAACTATGAATTTTGTCTATCTGGGGTAGTTTCAATCCCAGTAGTGATTAGATAAGTTTCTGCAAGATAATGTTCGCAGAAAACTCAAGACATTTCTATGAAATTATTAGCAATAAGCATAGAGTTACTTAATAATACTAACAATCTTAACTGATTGATCAGAACAATTTTCAGTCCTTCGGGCACACTTTTGCTACCACGCTTCTCGGTGAATATTGCAGCGAATTTACTTAGCTTCGATATAGCTGCAATATTTGATATTATAGTTTGAGCTCCATCAGTCCATACTAGTGATGTGCATAATAGAATTATTTCACTAATCGTATTATTAGTATTCGAATGATTTTAATAATCGACATATTCATTCGAATTATTCATTCGAATCAAAAATGCGCGCGCATTCGGCAATGCCATATTGTATGATTAACCTGACTGAAAACGCCGTTTTATGGTTTTTCGCGTTACATTATAAGTTATTAAATATTAACGATATTTATAATTATTTTATTATAATTGATTAATAGTTTAAGTTATTAAATATTAACGATATTTATAATTATTTTATTATAATTGATTAATAGTTTATATGTTCATAAGCGTAATTATGACGACCGAGTTAACAACTAAATTTTTTAAACGGGAATGTTGTATGAAATGCCGGACAGATTACAAATGATCGTAACTGATTAAGATCAAAAAATTTGATTTATTTGATATTTTTAAACTGTGACATAAATTGCTGAAAATGTTTTATTTATTTATCTAGTTTATGGCACTATATATTTAATTGAATAATATTTAATCTAAATAATTCTACGTATAATATGTAGTATGAGAAAGTAAAAATAAATAATCGTAACTCTGTCCGGTTTAAAATTCTAAAAACTTATTTTACTAACTCGGCTGCAAATACAAGTCAGATAAATATGTTACTTTGTAGAATGTAGATTATCTTTTTTAGCTGGAACTGTTTCATTCGTGATGCGTACGTATTCGAGTATTGCTATAATTCGAACAAATTACTCGCATCCCGGAGATGCATGGATAATCGAATATTTCGAATTATTTCAATCGAGATTCGCATGTCGCTAAATGAACGTAGCCGAATACTTTTTATCATTCGAGTGAATTACTCGCATCTCGGAGATGTACACTTAATTGAATTTTTCTAATTATTTCATTCGCGATTCGCGCGTCGCTGGACGTACGTATTGGAGAAATTGTTATCATTCGAATAAATTACTCGCATCTTGGAGATGCATACATAATCAAATATTTAGAATTATTTCATTCGAGATTCTCGTGTAGCTAAACGAACGTAGTCGAGAAGTTTTCATGATGCCAATAAATTACTCGCATCTCGGAGATGCACGTATAATCGAATGTTTATAAATATATCATCTGAGATTCGCATGTTGCTAAATGAAGGTATTGGAAAAGTTTTTACCATTCCATTGAATTACTCGCATCTCGGAGATGCATATATAATCAACTATTTAGAATTATTTCATTTGAGATTCGCGCGTCGCTAAACGAACGTATTCGAGAAGTTTCTATAATTCCAATGAATTGATCGCATCTCGGAGATGCATGCAATACCCGAGTATTTAAAATTGTTTCATTCGAGATGCACGCGTCGCTATGTAGGTATTCGAAAAGTTTTTATCATTGCATTGAATTACTCGCATCTCGGAGATGCATATATAATCAAATATTTTAAATTATTTCATTCGAGATTCGCGCGTCGCTAAACGAACGTATTCGAGAAGTTTCTATAATTCCAATGAATTGATCGCATCTCGGAGATGCATGCATAACCGAATATTTAAAATTGTTTCATGCGAGATGCGCGCGTCGCTACGAACGTATTCGAGAAGTTTTTATCATTCCAATGAACTACTCCCATCTCGAAGATGCATGCATAATCGAATATTTAGAATTATTTCATTCGATATTTGCGCGTCGCTAAACGAACGTATTCGAGATGTTTTTATCGTTGTGATAAATTACTCGCATCTAGTAGATTCATGATGAGGCGGCCGTGGGCTAGAGGTTAGCGCGTTAGACTTCTACGCTGAAGGTCCTGGGTTCAATTCCCGGCACCGGAACATCGGATTTTTAACGGCCGTTCTCCCTCGCAAGGCAATGGCAAACCAGCGAGGTATTCTGCCTAGTAAATC
>JABXWE010057260.1:0-10149 GCA_014611495.1 Limonius californicus | reverse complement strand
TTCCCTTAGATGCACTGGTACTTCACCTTCACGAACTGGAGGAATGGTGTAGGGTTTTACACATCGTCGGTCTAAGAAAAATCCTCCTGGCCATTTTCGCAAGGTTTCTATAACAAGTTATATAAATATCCAAATTACACCACATTATTACCAACTTACCGGTAACCACCATATCTATGTACTTCATTTTCATCAAAGCTTCATAAGATATAGACCCGTTGCAGCTTTTCAAGGTATCATCAATTTCCCTCTGTAACTTTTGCTGAATGTCGGGCTGCAAAGCAAGTTCGTACGCAGCAAAAGAAAGTAAACTGGAGGTGCTGTCAAAACCACCACCAAAGAAAGCCATAACTAACGCCGTTATATCTTCATCGGTAAGTTCGGTATACTTCATTTTCTTTTCTGGCAAAGACGGTGCGTCTTTCACCACAGCAAATCCGGAATCGATAACTCCATTTATGTACTTTGAGTTTTTCAAATTACCTTTTCCAGTTTCCATTAACAAGTGGATTAAATCAGGTCGAACAATTCCACCCTTTTCTCGACTTTGCATGTTTTCTCCTATTACCCTCTTAAAGAACTTACTTGCCTTTTGATCAAACACTTTTATTCCAAGAGCCTAAAGTGCCAATTCAAATTAGTTTCACTGTTTTACAACCAAAACCAAAACTTACGCTTGTAATACGTGGTACCATCTGAATAAGGACGAACCTAACTTTGATCCAAAAACCTCCAAAATCAACAGCGTCTATTCCTACTTTGTACATTTCGTTGTTGCGCTCTCTTAGTGAATCACATACCACCCCGAAATGAGTAGAAGCAAACACATCGTTAGTGATCCTTCCAAAAGTATCCTTCATTTCGAACGTGATCAATTCTCCGTCTTGTTCGTCTAAATAACGCATAAATTGTTCTGCGCAGTCGAGCATGAGACCAAACATGATTTTCATTTTGCTGCTGGTAAAGGAAGGGCTTGCAATTGCTCGCATGTGTCTCCATTTGTCGCCTAAAATGAATAAACACACATTTAATGTGATATAAAGTCCACGAAGATCAAGATATTAATAGATCCTATGTATTTTAGACTTAAAACTCTATTTAAAAAATTCCCAAGATCTACCTCCTTGTGACCATAGATGTTGAAGTGCTCCAAAAATAAAATATAACTTAAAAAAAAGTACACTGAGAAGGCTATAAGTTATAATAAGTAAGTTAAAATGTATTCATAACTAAACAAAAGTTATATATTCTTTGAGGCTTTCGCGGTTTCTCGAACTGTCAGTGTTGCAACTTACTTTCGGCTTAAACCGCGTCGTCGTTTGGGAGCTACACCCAACATTATCAGGTAAGGACTGTCCTGTAGCTTGTCTGCCTTTATAAGCATTTGCTCTAGAAGTTTGAGCAATATTTGTTCGTAGGCCGTGCACACCTACAACAAGAGAAAACTCATCTCTTGATGTAGTTACAACAAAACGGTTATACACAAAGAGCAATCCGCAATGCGGAACAGCCCAAGGTTAAGAAGAAACTGGAAACCTCCGGAAGGCTTAACTTTTCTATCTTACAGTAAAGGCACTACTGATAAGATTGGGCATGTTCTTAGAAGGTACAGTCTTTAGGACTAATGAAACTTTGGGAAACGGTTTCAGATCCGCAAACGATCATATATCAAAATAAAATCAGCCGGGATCTACAATATCCCTTGCTCTTGTGGCTCAAACTACATCTGACAAACTGGTCTTTCCATTGAGTTAAGATTGCGAGAGCACAAAGGTGATAGCAAACACAAACGCTTAAAAAAATCTGCGGTCGCTGAATATACTCGTTTAACTGGGCATAAAATGGACTTTAACAAGGCTCGGGTACTCGCCAGAGTAGGTACCTCATTACTTCCCTCGAATCATACGTGAAGCAATTGAAATTGGGAAACAACCTAACAAAATAAACAGGTGGATGGTTTTAGACTCAGTAAAACTTGGACTCCAGTAGTTTATCGTCTGAGGACTCCTAAGCATCATCGATCTCACGATCACGCTCCACCGGATCCGTCTTGGCCCAACGGTGACAGCCAACCAGAACTCCGTCGTTCTGCCCGACTGGCTCAAAGATGTTTAAATACCTCCGCTTCCCGAATTTGAATTCACTGTTATATTCACTCTGAAGATGCAAGCTGCAATGTCTTCCGAAACGTAAGTTTGTATGGGTTCACAAACAGCTAATAGGCATAAGCCAATTAAGTATTATTGCCCTGGCAAACAAAATACATTAAGAGCAAATCCTTGTCCGCCCCAAGGTTTAAATAATCTAAGCACACGACCCTGTTTAGGCAGGCAAGGCCTACGAACAAATATTGCTCAAACCTCTAGAGCAAATGCTTGTAAAGGCAGACAAGCTACAGGTCGGTCCTTACCTGATAATGCTGGGTGTAGTTCCCAAATGACGACGCGGTTTAAGTCGAAAGTAAATTGTAAATAAAAGTTCTTAAACTTTTTGGAAGTAGAGGAGTCAGTGTTGGGGCGGTTTTCGGGGTAGTGCTGCAAATCCTAGTTGCAATACAATACACGTTTTCTACGAATGAAGACAGAAAAATAAACGAATGTTTTGGTATGAAAAGAACACCACAATAGCAGAAATCGTCAAATGGAAATGAGCAGCTGAACTGCGGAGCAGAAAACACATTGATTTTGTTAGTTCATAAAAGATTATTTGTCAATAACGGCCTCTGCGTACCACTACTCTGGATCGGCATTCGTGAATGCCACGTACTTCTCCTTAGTGCTAAGGTAGAAGCACGAAGACCCTGATAATATAAAGTCGAATCCGAGCGATAAAATACCATAGACGGTATCGGCGTTTAGACCCCACAGTTGCCATAGTCCGATTGCAAAATGGTGTAAGGTGAGTTGTAGTATTGGATTTTTTTTTCTCTATATCATCTGTCGTTAAATATCAAAGCACAAAGGGAACCCTATACTAACTGATATACCCATTACGTTTCCAAATGGTTTTAACGAAATATATTATCATCTCGGCCGGCGTTAAACTGAAAAGAGCTCTGAACTACAACCTTCGCGCTGAGATTAATCATGTGTGAGAGAAGAGTGCTGGTACCAACAGTGAGATATAAAGACTGTCAACAAACGATATTATCATCGATGTCAACAGTAAGGGAACTTTTTGTCACGCATAGGTTATCTAAATAATAATAAACGACAACAAATGCTTTTAATTCTAAAGAACTTCAGAACTTTTTAAAGAAGAAATAACAACTACCAGATCGAAGCACATCTTTTCCAGGCTAAGGTATGGAAACTGTCATATACAAATATTCTGATTTTAATTTTCACACCAGTCGAGACCTTCAATAACAAGAAGGGCTAGTCTTGCATCGCTAATTATGAAAAAGTTGTTGGCAATATACTTGGATCTATCTACGTATGAATATGGATCGACGGAGCAAAGTAAGTAAATGAAAATAGCATGATCAGAAGCACCTCGAGTTGTGAACCATACAAAATCACAAACCTGGTCCAGTTTGGAAAATAAAGAAGATTATCAGCACTACCAGACAGGTGTCTTACCAAACAAGGGAAGAGGACGGTGAAATTCATAAGAAACACATGGATCAACTAGAGAAAAGTAGAATGCTCATCCATCTTAAACAATAGGCAGCTCCACTAACTAAAAATGTGTTGTTCCCTTTTCAAGCCTATAAACAAGCAACTGAGCTATAAACTGGAATAACGGCACACGGTTCAGGAAGTTCATTGCCTCAACGTTTTATACAGGGAGGGATGTTTGTGGCCGCTGCGGCCTCTTGGGCCTAATGTGCATCCTTTCTGTCGCTATCAAGTAGATCCGTCGCCTTTATCAGGTCTAGGAGTTTGTTGATCAGGCTGGATGGCGGTTGTATCTCGTTGGGATTAATGCCCTCAAAGATTTGGAATCTTCTGCAAGCTAGGGCTTCGCATTCGAATATTATGTGGGAGACTGTTTTTCTTTTTCGCCACATAGCCTTCATGTTGTAGAGATGTTGTCTGAAATGCCAGTGTCCCATTAACAGTCCTGTCACTATTCCAATTTGAGTCCTACTAAGTTACAGAACTATTTCCTTCATGTTGTGGAGCAATTGGCAATAGGGTGTGAGAGCAAAAATAAGGGAGCCCTGACCTTTTGCCTTACACGCCAAATTCCTTCATGGGATATAGAACCTCACCGCTACTATTAATATATGTAGCTTATCATACACAGATCTAAAGAACTTGCCGTACAGCAATCTTATGTCAGTAGGCCTATTATAGATAATTGTATACATCTACAATAAAGCGCAATATAGAGATAACTGAAAAATTTTAGAGGAGGCTTACGTCCAGCAGTGGACGTCAGAGAGAGAGAGAGAGAGAGAATATCGACGGCTTAAGTGCAAAACGTCGTAACCCACCAAATATTCAAAAATTAGATTTTGGTGCCCATCGAAGCATTGGGTTAACCTGCACATTCTGGCAAATCATCGTAAGCCACAGCCGCCCGAAAAATTCATTTTACGCGCTAAAACATAATGTCGTATCAACAGAATGCGTTATTTGATATGTAAAATGTCGTAAGCCACAGTTTGTCATTGTGTTAGCAAGAGTCAAGTGTGTTTCGGTTTGGTGCAGTGTTTTATAACATTATTAATTAAGTACTTGTGTTAATTATAGTATTTTACTATACAATATAGTTTGTCATGTCTAGTTTGCGATAAAAGATTTATAATTTTTTATATAACAAGTTAAATAGTCGAGAAAATGTGTTTAGTGGGATACGACATTCTGCATCTTTCTTGTTTATAATGTGTATTTTAGGGTTACAACATTTTGTAATTCTTATTAAATTACAAACCTGGAGTGTTTCAATTTTTTGGAATCTATTAAAACGTTTTTGATAAATTTTTTTATACTCTATTGCCTTTATAGTTTATATTAATCTGAAAAAAAATGTACAGCAAGCTGTTCCAATGTTTTAACTATAGTCTTTTTTATAAAAGCATCAAATTTTGCGTTCCACAGTACATAAATGCGCACGACATTATTGTTGAAATTAACGTTTTAATACGTGTAGAGTGAAAATTGATATTAGTTTGATTTTCTAGGATGTCACAGCGAACAGCTAAAATTATGGCTCTTAGCGCTGCTATTAGCTCAGATAAAAACAATAAAACTGATGACAATCACGATTCTATAGGAAATAATATTAAAAGTCAGGAACACTCAAAGTCGAATGAACCACCTTCAACTTCTTTTGAGCCTTTATGCTTCGAGGAATCAATTGATCAGCTCATCATGTTTGATGATATTCCTGTAATGTTTGAAGACATCAACCTTGGAGCCAAATACATGATACTAGAGGAGATTACTCAGAAGCCTGATGATCGAGAAAACGACAAAGGAAAAAATGATGTGGAGAAATATACTACAGTGCAGGTAAATGGCAATCATTGTGAAAGTGTTAAACTAGATAATACCATTTTTTTTAATTTCAGGAAGAAGAGTTACAAGACAACTATATGAATGGGGAGGGGAATGAGGCTACATAAAAGCTTCAATGTGACGAGAAAGAAGATGAAGTTGATTCTGAAACCCAAAGTGACTATGTGCCAGATGAAAGAGAAACAAGCGGTACAGATTCAGATAATAATGAAAGCGAAAATTTAGTAAATGAGAGATCTATTAAAAGAAGGAAGAAACAAGAAACATCGACATGGAAAAGACAAATAAATAAGAAGCTACGAATGGAGGGTGAAGCATATATGTCTACCATGAAAGATGAGAACGACAATGAAGTGAAGAGGGCTGCTAGGAAATTAGGAGCTGCTTGGGAGTGCAATTCGCTTGCGAGGTCCTGTAATAAAATAGCTGAAAAAGTAAGAAAGGAAATGTTTGATGGGTTTTGGAAATTGAACTGGGAAAAGAAAAAAAGTTACGTAAGGTCTCTTGTAAATTATGAAGAGAAGAAAAGAAGCTATGTGCAGACTGATTCTAGAAGAAAAGGAACATTTTATTACCATCTTCAAGTAGGAAATGAGAAATTGAAAGTCTGCAAAAAAATGTTTCTTAGTACACTAGGAATGAAAGAAAGATCAGTTAGAGATTGGGTAACGAATGCAACTATCCATGGGATGCCAAAATGTAAAGAAGTGAAAATGCAAACAAATAAACAGCAAAAGGATAACGAACGAAAATGCTTGATGATAGAATTTATAAACGCAATCTCAAAATTACCATCACATTACTGCAGAGCGGACACTAAAAAATTATACTTGGAAGAATCATTGAAAAATAAAACAGAGGTCTACAATTTATACAAAAAACATTGTGAGGAACGGCAAGATTTGCCACTTTCCATTTGTGCCTTTATGACCACATTAACAGAAATGAATATTTCTATCCACCAACCAAAAAAGGATCAATGCGATCTTTGTTGTTCTTACAAAGTAGGACAAATTTCTGAAGAAGAATACAGACATCACATAGAAAAAAACAGAAAAAGAACAGGCTAGAAGTGAGAAAAAAAGATAAAGAAGCTGCATCAAGAGGAGACTGTTATGTATTTACTATGGATGTGCAGGCAGTTAAGCTGTGTCCAATGTTGTATGCCAGTAAACTTTATTTCAAATCCAAATTGCAAGTTCACAATTTTTCTATTTATAATTTAAGTGATCATCATTGTGTGAATTACTGTTGGAATGAAGTGGAAGGCGAACTTGAGGCATCGATATTCACTACCTGTAGAATAAAGCACTTGGAGGAAATTTGCCTTATGGAGCAAAAACCTGTGATAATTTATTCGGATGGATGTGGATACCAAAATAGAAATGTTGTACTAGCAAACGCACTTCTTAATTTTGCAGTGGAACATGGTGTGACCATTTACCAAAAATTTTTGGAAAAAGGTCACACGCAAATGGAAGTCGATTCAGCTCACGCGTTAATAGAAAGGCGGTTAAAAGGGAAAGAAATTCATATTCCAAGTCAGTATCCAATTTTGATAAGAGAAGCAAGGAAAAATCCTTCCCCTTTTGAAGTTCACTATCTTACCCACGATTTTTTTATAAACTTTGATATCAAAAACAGTTTCACGTACCAATCTATTCGTCTTGGAAGAAAAACGGGCGATCCTACTGTTAATCATCTGAAATGTCTGCAGTATGCACCAGATGGCATTATTTATTATAGAACAGACTACCTACAGGAAAGTTATACACCACTTCCACAAAAGCCAAATATTTCAACTGCACGCTTCACCAAACAACCTTTATATAAACATAGGCTTCCAATAAGTAAGCAAAAATATGATCATCTACAGGAACTGACTCAAGTCTTACCAGCCGAAGTGAAGAAGTTTTATGACGACATTCCTTTCTGTGCCAAAAAGAAAAACAATTAATTTTTCCCTGTTTTTATTTGAAAATGATGTTAATTATTATGGTAATGTACTCTCTGTTTTCGTATATTTTTATAATAAATGATAAGTTTGGAATTATATTCATCTGCGTTTTTATACTTATAATAATTATGTTTTGAAAGTATTACGTATCCCACAATCATATTCAGTCCGATATGTCGTAACCCACTAAGTTTTTGAAAAAATGAAAATTAAATTAAATATGATTTTGGAAAATGTTACAAACGATTCAACATAAACATAAAATAATGATATGCTGATTTACAGAAAGTTGTATTAAAACCAGAAGGTTTTTTGTTTGCCCTGAACAATTGTGGTTGTTGGGGATACGACGTTTTGCACTTAAGCCATCAATATACACTTCGGTATAATTTTCAGATAAGATACACGAAACAACCTGTTGGAAAATTACTTTAAGTGCATGTTTTGAATTAAGGATTTTGATTTAGGTATGCGATGTTTTTTAGGTCAAAAAGACACAAAATAACAATTCACGGATACGAAGGTCTATATTTTGGAGTGCCAAACTATCTATCTATTATTGTCTAAAAACATATTATCAAGATCTCAATTATCGCTAAGCAGAGTATTGCCTATCTGCTGGGAAAATTGCAATGTGACATTCTCCAACAAAAACTAAATAGATAAAATAATTCCCGTTTTGAGATTTACTTATCATTAACGATCCGTTTCAGTTTCAGAACTATCAGAAATAAAATTTATAACTATTACGATAGCCCATAGCTGATGTCAGTGCGTGGATCAACATATTGATAATTTGTATATAACAAAATGATTAACTAAAAAGCTTATTTGTGTCAAATAAGCATACATTGTGTTTCAAAATAGCACGGCACTATTCTAGGAACACGTACTCTAGGTTAAAAATATAAACAAAATATTTCATATAGATATGTCTCAAACACATTTATTACCAATATATGAAAGAGTAAATACACATTTCTAGAAGTAGCCGTCGGTATTTCAGGTGACCGATGGATTGGGCGGAATGGGGCCGTTGAATGGCCACCACGATCACCCGATTTAGCTTATCTAAAATGCTTTCTGTGGGTATGAATAAAGTCTGTAGTTTATACCACGTGAGTTCATCGTGCTTCATACTGCGTTGCATACAACAAAACAGAAGTCACTTTGAATATTTTACTGTTAAAATATGTATTTCTACCTTTAAGATCTCTGTAATACATAAGATTGAAACATATGTCTATATGAACTTTTATGTCAATTTTGGCCTAGAGAACATGTAGAATATTGTCGTACAATTTTGAAGAACTTGTACATTAGGTGAAGCACGAAAATTGTGTTTTTCTATTTTTAATAGACAATATTAGGTGTTCATACTCTCTCATCAATAACATGTACAATATACTAGATTTCTAGCCATTCGCTTGAAATAATTGAGTACCTGTGTTCGAATGAAGAAGGAGTAAATACCCACCACATCACCACGTGTCATAAATTTGGTACACGACATACAGGTTGGAGTAAGAATATGGGAGCTTTGGCCTTACTCCTTGAAGGCCAAACACCTTCAAGGGGTACAGAGCAACACCATTAACACTATATCTAATTGCCTATGAATTGGATTAATAAGACAACCAGCTACAGCCCACACAGTTTTCTTTATTTAGAATTATACACAAAATAATGCTTATGATAATACTTTTAACGGCAATGCAAATTAAAACCAATTATAAGTAAGTGGGAACTACTAAAACCTGATACCATAAAAAAAGTCATGAATGTCGAATGAAATTCTCCAAATGATGGAAAACAGAAGACTTGCGAAAAGAGATCCAGAAGAATATAAAAACATCAATAAAATAATCAAGAAGAAAATAAGAGAAGCTAAAGAAAAGGAAGCAAGAGAAAAGTGTGATGAAATAGAAGCTTTACAATCACGGTATGACAGTTTCAACGTATATAGGAAAGTCGACAAGATGACAGGAAAATATAAAACAAGATCTGTGAACAAATTAGTGGACAATAAAGGAAAAATTATTGTCAATGAAGAAGAAATCAAAAATACGTGGAAAAGCTACACATAAAAACTATTTTATGATAACAGACCGAATGCTCCCCAGACAAACTATGAAACAGGGCCAAGAATACTGGTAAAAGAAGTACAATAGGTTGTTTGTTGGTTTGTTTTATTTAAGGTCGGCCTATTTCTGCTACTACGGCTAACCACCGACGCCAGGGAGCGATCCTACCGCACTTGGAAATTTAGCCTGTTTGAGGGTTCTTTTGAAGTGCGTAACAACACTTGGACACGGAGCATACGATTTTACTTCCTATCCGAGAAGAAGGGCCGTTTTAGCGTTTTTTTTTTATTACGCAGAAAAAAACCACCGACCTCGGCGTCCGGATTCGAACCCGGGACAGCTTCAGAACCAGACAATATACAGACGTCGATTCTGAAACTATTAGATGAGGATAACGTGAAATGGTTAACATCTTTGTTCAATCATATTTATGACTGTGGCAATATACCAAAGGAATGTGTTATGTTATTTTCGAATTCCCTACTGTATATGAATAAATTTATTATTTCTTTTGTCGCTTCGTAAGAATTGGTTACATTGCGTCTTTAAAGAATTAAGCATTGTTAGGCGTGCTCGTATTTTTCGTCTTGGAGTGATTTATGAACAAGGGAGTCTCAGTTGTGTTCAAGGTCCCCTTTGT
>JABXWE010057257.1:0-12045 GCA_014611495.1 Limonius californicus | reverse complement strand
TTGGACGTTAAACTGTAGATTCCTTGTGTTTCTTCCTTAGCGCTAAGGAGAAACACGTGATGGAGAGGGGGCCGGTGCCTAACAGTGAGACCAAAAGGCTGCTTATTATTATTCTATTATTACATTTTGCTCTTTCATTGGAGCTGTTCTGCAACCGAACCCTTTCGTATGCCCCACAAAAAGAAATCTAACAGAATCAAATCGAAGGGCTGTGTAACCCATAATAGTGGTCCCTTTTACCCTACCTCTCTTTTAAGCAGATGAATTTGGGGCCAGTCATCCAGATGTTACCAAATGTTTACTAGAATGGCCAATATTATCTTTAATAAATTTAGGAGAATTTTTTAGAAAGGAAAACTATCTTCATCGGTTCATTTGCAATAATATACTGCCTAGTTAGGTGATTGCATAATAGACTAGCCAAATCACAACAAAAAAAAATTAAATCGATGTTGGTGTACTCTCCGATAAAAAAGCTTTCTAAGGTCTGGTAACAGTTGTAAATGGTTTCACCAAATCTTCATATAAAATTGCGCTTTGTCTCAAATAGGGTATATCATCATCATCATTTTCGTGATGCTTGTTTGTACCGGATAAGCTAGTTTGTGCTGCACAACAGGGCCCGAATCTGCGAGCTACCATATTGGTGCGTAACTATGTTTAACCTATCTGGTAAAGTAGGGTATATACTATTTATTATATAAAGATGATCCGGTTAATTTTTCTTTTGTTGTAGAGATTTATATAGCACGATATAGTGCATATCAGGATGATTTGAAGTTTTCGTGAGAACGACTTGTTCAATTCAAGAAAGAAGAAAGAAGCCTTAGTGGATCATGTACGTTCCTGATATTTCGTGTTGCACGTAGGGGTACTGTACTAGGTCTTCTAAACATATTTATGTATGAATGCTTGTGGTTGGCATATTGTAAATGCGGCTTCTTTAGGGCAGTTAAAAAATTGGCCCATATATGGAATTTCTCACTGAAAGTGTACATTTTTAAAGAATTTATTCAGAAAAAATACTTTTGTTGATATGATTAAGATTTAAAAGACACTATTAATGTTAACACAAATCAAGAATTAATTTTTGATGGTAGTGCCATGTTTTTATTATTTCCTACTGACATTGCAACATTTGCTTCATTTGTAAACTTTCAGCTATTTAGGAATCTTTTTCAAGAGAGTTTATTCAAAAAGAGACATGTGCAGATAATGTACTTTGAAAAAATCAGGAAAAACTGTTTAAGGTTATCCTTTTCTGGTTGACGCTTTTAAATTAACAACAACATTGAAATAATAAGTCAAGTTCTTGATGCTGTAATTAATTTATTTTAATATTGTACTATTAAAAAGGTAACTCCGCCAAGATGAGCCTGTCTCCAGGCGACTTGTTGGTCCCAAGCCCAGATAAAGGAGGAGGGTTGGGGCGATGGGCCATTAAACCATCCCCCGTAAAAGAACCATAATAGTTAAAAATCTCAGAGATCCCTCGGAAAAATCCCCACAGGAAACCCAGAAAATAGAAATGGCACCGCCATTCGCGACACTCCCTATCTAAATTAACTATTAATATTTTATACTTTTAAAACAAGAAGTATGTTTCCTGGACACATTAAATAGACACTGCTAAGATATGTTTTTTATAGTCAAAGTGATTTCCAGTTAAATAACAAAAGCTTATTTAATCAATGTTCACCTGCATAACGCTTGCCAATAGAGAGTGATCTATGGTCCCCGTTGTTTGAGGAAACATAGAATAGTACCCGAGGTGCTTGACTTCGGAGATATTCTACGAAAGTCACTTAGGTTCGATTCTTGAGCACTACATCGTCCCACGGTGTTTGTGATGTCTTAGTTGTAGTTGGGGCATTGAGTTTTCAAGGGTGGGGTGTCTTTAGCACGAAATGTGCTGATCCGGGATACATTGGGTGGGATGGGAATCATGAATTTACTTTTGGCAAAACAAAAACAGTTATTTGTAACTAATACTTCCACAATCTGTTGGGAACCAAAGTGATTATTACGTGTAGTTTTACAGTAACTTTCAAATTGCGCCATTACTATAGTTTGTTGGGTAAATACGAAGGATGCTGGTAATTAGCAAATTTATGCTACATATTGCATGTAAATAGTTAATACCTGTTCGGAATATGTTCTAATACAGGGTAGATAGTTACCATATTTTATTGTAAATATTTATAATAATTCTGAATGTGAAAATACAAATATGTTATCCACTAACATAATACACTAGAATAGAATGTTATTATACATTTTTTTAATTACTTGTTTAAATAGCTATGGACACAATATTGTAATACATAAATACAACAACAGGAACATTTGCAGACAATACTGCCATTCTATCCAGTCACGAAAACCCACAAATAGCATCAGACTACATCCAGAACCACTTGTTAGAACTCCAACAATGGCTAAACAAATGGAAAATTAAAGTGAATGAGACCAAATCGGTACACGTAACATTTACCCTCCGTAAACAATTATGTCCACCAGTTGTGATGAACAATGTGCAGATACCACAAATGGAAACGGCAAAATACCTAGGCTTACACCTAGATAACAAGCTGACATGGAAGGAACATATTAAAAAAAAGAAGAAACAAATAGACATCAAAGCAAGAGAAATAAATTGGTTAATAGGAAGAAAATCAAGACTATCAACAGAAAATAAAGTTCTAATTTATAAGACAGTCATCCGGCCTATCTGGACTTATGGAGTTGAGCTATGGGGATGCGCTTCCAAAACAAATGTGGCAATAATCCAAAGAAGCCAATCAAAAATACTCCGGCAGATTGTAGATGCTCCGTGGTATGTAACGAATCATACGCTTCATACAGATCTACATATACCAATGGTTCAGGAAGTAATTCAGGAGAGAGCTACCAAGCATCACGAAACAATAGAAACCCACACAAACCCATTAATGGAACTGTTACTGCAACCAAGGAACAATAAAAGACTTAAAAAGCTGTGGCCAATAAATTTAGTGTGAGTGTAGTAGTAGTAGTGAGTCCTTAAGTTTCATTTGACAAAGACAATTTATAAAACTTAGTAATAAGTTGCATAGGTTGCATCGATGGATGCTAATCTTATCATGTTATTTACCTGCTAGTACTCCTAGCAGCAGTTAACCCTTTAGCTTATAAAATGCATATATTGTTCTGATTGCTAAATAAATGGAGAATAAAAAAAAATATTTGTGTTAAGTACTTTTTAAATTTAAATTTGGAATTGCTTAATGAAAAACTGAACCGATTTTCTATGATGTTGACTGTAAAATTCAGTTGCTTGTTAGTAAAATAATGCAATTAAACCTTTGGTTCAAAAAGCATTACAATTCCTTAAACATATGTAAGAACTATCCGATAAGTACGTTTGTTATAGTTGTAATTTTACCTTTTCTAAGTCGAATTTCCTCTGCTTGTCCTAAAATAACTGACAAATATGAACAATTTTGCAACAGTCTTGTCTTTTGCTTCTATTTGGTGTTCTACCAGGTGTTTGAAGGTTTAGGCTCATGGTATTTTCATAAAATAGTTCAAGTTGGTGGCGTAAACTTTTTGAACTGGTATGGTTACCTGAAATCTAGGATACTGTCTTTAGTGACAGTTTGATGTAGTATTTTCCACCAAATTGCATTGTTACAGAAATGGAAGAATTTGCTGTTGTTATGTTTCAAATAATACCTCTTCTTTAAATGTTTTGCTAGTTGCTTTTAATTTTTTTATAAAGTGGTTCAGGACTTTTTGATTACAGTTTGCCCGTAAAAAATATCACTGACTTGCCAAATACCATCTAGAATCAACTAATGTGGGATGATATTGAACAAATTATACTGGAAATCTGAAAAAGTGAGAAGGAATTACTGCACCTCTATATAATCCGTTTATAAAGTCAGCCTATACGCACTTTGATGTAATATTAAGGAAATAAAAAACTGTGGGTGTGTGGTGGTAGCTCAGTTAGTAGAGGGCTCGGTTTCTGAGTAAAACGTCTATTCTGGTTTGGGTTCGAAACCTAAGCATTACTATGGGGATTTATAAAAATCTTGACTGCAACCCACCATACACAATTTCCCAATACGGCTTGCAATCGTGGGATCTTAATGCTAAAAACCTTCTCTGGAATTTCTGTCGTTCGGATTCGACTTTAAACTGAAGGTCCCCCGTTGTTCTACCTTAGCGCTGAGGAGAAACACGAGGCAGGAAAGAGGTCGATGCCCAACAGTGGAACAAAAAGGCTATCAATGAAAAAACTGTGGGTGCTTAATCCATACACAAAATTTAGTTACGGAAGTATATGGTGCAATTCGTATATCATTTCTATTTGTGGATAATAGATTTATGTTATTCTGTTTGCTTAAGCACCTTAGTTAAATTTAAAAAAAACAAATCTATTGTATTTATTATATTTACTACAAGAACTTTCGAGACACTAATAAAATGATTTGTGTACGTGTGACTTCAGCAAAAGAGAGATACTTCGTACTAACGTACTTTGCCATTACACAACTTTACCTTTTGATTTGTTGTCGTTCTAAGCATGCAAGGGGCTTCATTATGTGTCAACAATGCTGCAGCTCTCAGGTTATTTTCTATGAACAAAATCAGCAATAAAAGCTTTTGTGGTGTTGTTCATGCAAACCGTAAAGTAAATTTTTAAAACAGTAATAATAGAAAGTTTTTGCCTTTTTGTCAGCAGGTGTCGTTGTAGTAGAATTATTTATTTGCTCTAGTAGGTTCAGAGTTGGCACAAAAGTACCTTTACTATTTTTGGAGTAAGGCACTGGTCAACACTAGTTTTAACCTAATAAAACTCTTGATGTAAACTCAATTGGGTTTTGCTGAAAATGTTACGATACAGGAAACATTATTTCCAGAGAGTAATATATTACAGGGATCCCCATATATAGTTGCCAGAGGACAAGTCACCCACCACCGGAAAAGATTTCAACAGTGCCTTTTTTCATATTCTTCGAGAAGGTGGTATTTACAATATTACTGAATCTTACTAAACAAGGATGCTTTATTTAACGATACAGGCTGATTGGTTGCCGGATTAAAGTTGAAATTTTTGTTTCTAATTTGGAATCCACCTTTCCCCATACCTAGATTAGCCTTTAATTTTGCAATTTCCACTTGAATTGTATATTGCAAGTTGAATTTTTCATTTAAGCATATTTGAAAATTGATTACATATTCATTTTGAAACTTGGCACTCAATTCAAATTGCTATATTTAAATACTAAAAGCCATAAAAATGATTTCCACGCATTATATATTCAACTATTTTTTGTGGTATTTTCCTTAGTTTTTATTTGTTTAAGCTTATAACCGTTTGTATTTTCTACTAAGAATATGTTATTAATTATTATTTGATCCCTAGATAGGAGTATGTACTATTTTTCTTAACAACCTTTGTAGAAAATGTTGATAATAAAATCGTTGCGGTGAGAATTACAGACGGTTTAAGATTTTTTAAACTCTAAACAAATTGAAGTTTGTTTATATCAGGATTATGTCACCTAAACGTTTTAAGGAGTCCCTAAAGCGACCTGCCATTCAAAAACTAAATGTAATTTTTATATCAGCAAACCAGTGTATTTGATTCGATATGTCAGGGTTTAGCGCCGTCTACCTGAATGTTGAAAAGCGAATTACAGCCAATATAAAAGACAATGCATGTAACATACGCTAAAATAAATTGGTTATACGTATACCATAAAGTAAGCTTGAATTTACCATATCTTGGACTAGTTTTGGCAATTTTTTATAATCGATCTTTATAATTTTTTCATTAACTTTTTCGCCTTTTTTCAATCTTGGATATGTTGTCTACTAGTTATTAAAAACGACAAGTGAAAGGGTCACCTATTAATGTAGCTACGCTGACAATACAATACGTCAGTTTTAGCATATATTCAGTCACTTTTGTAGTCCCTGAAGAATGTTTTAAAAGTTTCGCTGTTGCAAGACTTTTACGGATTGTTAAAATATCGTTGATATGTATACAATAATCTTTCAGGGGAGTATCTAATGTAAGATCCAGGATTATGTACCTGTTTTACTTAAAAAATGTAAAATTGACCTATGTTTTGCATTTTTCAAACCGATGGTAAAAACCCATTTTGATCAGGAAGGTTTTAACTGATTAAAACATATGGTTCGACCTG
Organism: Limonius californicus; assembly: GCA_014611495.1. Lineage (NCBI taxonomy): Eukaryota > Metazoa > Arthropoda > Insecta > Coleoptera > Elateridae > Limonius > Limonius californicus. The sequence goes on along the minus strand of JABXWE010057257.1, from coordinate 5,845 downwards.
CTCAAAAATATACCAACCTTCTCAATGTAATTATTAAATTATGTTTTTAAGTACCTGTGGTGATATAACTAACAACATCCGGGTTTAATAGTGAAACGGCAAGAACGTCTACTTCAATTTTTAAATCATCAAAATAAAGACTGACTATTTAGATATTAACTGTATAATATATAATCGTAAGTAAAGAGTATGAATCGTTTAGTAGCAAGTATAATTTTAATTTTATAATATTGAACACGTTTTCAACAACCAGACGGTGAAATAAATTTACTGTAATGATCGTAAACAAACCCTACCTTGTAAGCCAAAAATTTGTGTGGCCGTTTTATGTTCAGATGTCGTTCCAATCCAACCGCTATACAAAAGCGCAGAAGAACTGGCTCCAAAGTGCGGATGAAATGATATAGGAAATGGTGAAGTATCAGACGAGCTTTCAAGTCCCGGTGACAACTTTGATACGGAAAAGGAATCTGAAAGTCCCGATTCCATTGGCAGCGCCTCAGAACGGGGTAATTGTGGCAGGTCTATTATAGACTGGTATAGTGATGCTGAAAATTTGTTTAGTGTTGAAAGGAAAAGACAATACAAACAAACATTTAAAATATGTACCGGTTCGGGGTGCATACGAAGGTTTGATGAATCTGGACGCATCACTCTTATTAATGTCACATTTATTATCACAACAGTCATTTTGTATCTTTTCTTCGTTTTGGGTAGTTTTTAATCCTAGTATGTTGTCTATTGAAAACTTGCTAACATTTACACTATTATTACTGCAAATATCTTCGTGTCCGTCTAATTGTTCTGGAGAACTGCTTACAATATCAACACATTCGTTGTCGTCCAATTCACGATCTGAATCATTTTCAGAGTCGGAGTCGTTTTGGTCAAAATCCGCCGGATCACGTTTAACGACAAGTTCCATTCCGACAGTTACATACTTTTATAGGCGAGTAAATCAGAGTCGAAACGCGTGCGATTATGTTTTAGGATGTGAAAGATTAGAAGATGTCAGATAGACTGGCCGTCTTTCAGCTACTGTAGCGTGTTGGTTCGGTCCATTAGGTCCTTTGCTGAATCAACTAGCACCTCGTACCTGTTCCTCCCTGCAAGGAACTCCCTCCCTAAGACTGCTCATCTCGACAGCCACCGCCACAGATTGGTGTTTCGCGTGTTTTCAACTTCCCTAAAATCCATCTTCACACCTTTATACTTCCTTTTACATGAGGTTCTAAACTTTTCAAAACAATAAACGATGTTTATTATCGGAAAACTTTACACTTACTAGACACACATATAATTGTGCCCAGATTTAATTTAATACTACATAACTCAATTTTAAATTAAATTTGTGAGATGTAGAAACATTCATTAGAATAGTCGATTCTTAATAGCCTTCCGCTATCATGTTTAGCCACCAAATTTATTATTATCGAATATAGTAAACATTTATCATTTTTTGAAGTTGAGGCGTTATAAAACGAATAGTTTTCAATAACTTATAATTAGTACACAATATAATAAACATTAGCAGATCTTTTCCTTTTCCCGTTTTCATAAGAATAATTATGGAAATCATGCAATCCCTAATACATTTAAATTTTTTAAAATTTCTTATAAAGGCCTAGTGAAAACAATTTGTTATATCTTATACTTCCTGCAGCACAACATGTTGAATCCAAAGTCCTCCTTGTTGAAAATCACTGGATTGATCCATACGTACCTGTTATAATTCTCCCACACTACTCAGAACGTGGAGTTTTTCATAACGCCGAGATATAGCCGCATTAACACCCTTTGTGTGAGTTATTTAATGTTCTTTGGTTAACAGGGTTTGGCAAATGGGGGAGATAAATGTTGTTAAGTGGTTCATATCATTTTACATCATGAATCTGCACCCGGTACTTTATTGTTTGTTGCAAGTGATTTGAGAGTATTCTCGGAGCTTGATGGATCTCGTTACGAATAATAAATTGATTCTGTTATGTGCTTTTAAATTTAGTCTGGTAGAGGTAATCATGCTATTCATTTAGCAAGCTGTTTATGCGGAATGAATTCATGTTTTACAGAATCCATTTATTTTAAAATAAGGTGTTTTAGATTACTTGCGAATCTAATGGAGCATCCATTAATAAGGGTTAATTAGTACCTAAATAAATAGAATAAATTTTGTTTCTATATCGAAGTTAAACATTAATATTCTAAAACATATAATAAGTAGCGTAAAAAGTAAAATATGGTCCATCAGCTAGTCATGGTAATTAAAAATGTATAACCTTAGTGGGAAATATAACAAATTTTAGGTATTACAAAAATTAAAAAATCAGAATCTCAATGTTAATAATATTCCAAATAAAAAACTCGTTAAAGTTGATTATCAAGTATCACGATATTGAATTCAAATCGTCTTAACTTCTGACAGACCAGCGATTTGTTTAGTGAAGACCGTTGAATAATATAATTTAATGTTGGCAACACTACCCCACAAAAAAATAAGAAATATCAGAAATTATTTGAGAGTACTAGAATCAGTGCAGTCAATTATTTCTAATATACCACGATGATACTTTTTGCACTCTATTCAGGAATATTCTTTTAAAACTACAAAAAAATCTAGATATTTATCATGCTCCCAAATGTACTATCAAACCTCTAAGGAACACTTAATTATTATGTTATGTTATTTTTTGAATCCTATAGGGCAAATTCAAAAAATGATGAATGTACGAACTTGAAACATAAACATTTGTACAAAAGATAGATTTTTTGACCAAAATATTTGCTTTCCTTCTCTTTCTAATTTGTGTAAATGCTGTGTTTATACTTTTCTATTCAGAACAATTATGTTGTAACCATCGTGATGGACGTTGTTACAATGCTTTTCTTAATTTTGCAAAATTATGTACAAATGTTGCTTCTTTCGCGTTGTTACTATGCTCTTCTTAATTTTCTAAAATTGTGTACAAATGTTGTTTTTTTTCGCACCATCTAAAAATAAAAGATTTGTGTTAGATTGTTTTATGTTCCTATTCAGGAATATTCTATTAAAACTACATATTTCATTCTCCCAAATGAGCTATGGACCCCCTAGAGCCTAAAAAATTTTTATGTTATGCCATTTTTCGAAGTCTATTCTGTAGGTATCCAGAAAGTAAAAATTCGTACAACCCTCTTATTTGGTACTATGAAATATGCTTTTCCTCTCTTTTAAATCTGTATAAATGTTATATTTCACATCCCAACCGAAACAGTGTTGTTGTAAATCCTCTAGTGGGCCTTTATTCGTTGTAATACTGTTTTCAACCCTTCAAGAAATAAAAAGAAAATGTATAGGTAGGGAGTTTTTTCTAAAAATCCGTACTAATTTCAACATCAAATAAATTTATTCATTTTAGCTGCTAGTATGAAGGTTAAACGTCATACAAAACACAGGATAATAGAGTACTCATCATAAAGTTATTGAGTTTCTACAAGACCAAATCGATTCGAATCTAGGTACTCTTTGCTCTTAGCTTGTGTACACCATCTGAATCAACTTTTCGGGGGCAATGCCTGATTCTAATAATTAACTGATCAACATTTGAAGCTTTCTATCCTTCGTTATACACTTGGGATTTTAAAATACTCCAGAAGTTTTCGATTGGGCATTCCGGTACATTAGCGGGATTATTACTTTTCTCCACAAAGTTGATGTTTTCATTACGCAACTATTGGATTACATTATTGGCGTAGTGTGAGCTTGCTTGATCTGGCCAGAATACGTAACCATCAAATCCATAATTAGCTCGAATGTAGGGAATAAGATGACGCCAGTTTAAATGATACTTGTTGTCTTAATACAGTTGTACAGTTAGCAGTCTAAAATTGGCTTTGCTAATTCTAAAAATTAAGTCTAAAGAGTTAAACCTACGCATACAACTTCTACAAAAGTAATCTAAACAGAGGAAAAGCCTAAACCGTGTCGCATTTTAGACAGGAAAACGTGTCAAAACAAAGTACATATATACATTATTTTCGATGCATTGACAACAATCTACCTGCTGAATGAAAATCCGAAAGTGGTCGGAAGGCTACAAAACTAGCAAAAAAACAAAAAGAAGAGAATGGTGAAGATTTTCGAGACCAATGATCGTTTTACTAGTCGTAGTGTAGCAAGTAAATTGAATGTATCGGCAGGATATCTTCGCAAATCTTTAAACAAGAAGACGATCATTAGATATCGGAAGAAAAAACTCATATCAAGACGAGCAGATACTCAAATTTCAGTTACAAAGACGAAATGTGGCCGCCTGCTTCGAAATTTTTCTGAAAAGTCTTTCATTTTAGATTATGAATCATATTCACCCTTCCACATTCAAGTATTGCCTGTAATGATAGATTTTATACAAGTGGCGTCTGTATAACTCCAAGTAATATAAAACTCTGATGTCAAGCTAAGTTGGAAGAAAACATTATAGCTTGGATTGCAATAGGTCCGAATGGATTGAATCATTTTATCCGCGAGTCTGGCGTTGCTATCAACTCACAGAATTATTTGAAGGATATATGCATTCCTTCAAACAGTCAGGTAGATTGTTGTCATTGCGTCGTAAAGTATCGTATATAGTTTGTTTTGGCACATTTTCCTGTCTAAAAGGCGACACGATATAAGCTTTTCTTCTGTTTAGGTTGCTTTTTTAGAAGTTGTACACAGGAATGCGTAGGTTTAACTCTTTAGACTTTATTTTAATAATTAGCAAAGCAAATTTTAGAGTGCTATCTGTAAAACTGTATTCAGACTACAAACATAATTTAAACTGTTAATTATTTGCTACCTTACTTCGTTGAAATTCATACTTATATTTATACTATTATTATTATTAAAATATCATTTAAATCGGCAAGTAAACATTCAGGTTGCTATAAAAACCATAGCCTACTAACTTCTTAAACTCCTTAGTTCTTGCTTTTACACCACCTTAAATCAAAATAGTTGTACAATAGTATATTAAAGAACTAGTTTCATAAGGCCTTTTCTTAACGCACGAGTCCAAGTTTGAAAAACGAGACGCGAAGCGTCGAGTTTTTCAACGGACGAGTGCGACAAGTGGTCTTATGAAACCTGTTCTTTATACTATTTTTTCTATTGAGGAAGTTTAAGAGTATTTTAAATAAATTTATGTAGAAAATTTTACGTCAAATCGATTACTAGGGAGTTTTTATAAACACTCATGGCAGCACTGACAGGTGGCTGAAACAGACATTTCAAACTTTCAAATTCAAATCGAACTACCAACATCGTAAAAAAACAAACTAAAAACAGTACGATTATAGGCCTCCTTAACGTACTGTTTTTAAGCTAAAACAGTGCGCTTAGAATGGCTTTATAAAACCGAAATAGAAAAATACTATTATCTACCTCTATTCAAGGCGATTATATTAAAAGTATTCGCCAGGTGATTCAATCCCCTAAGGTTGATTTTCTATTACTGGTTACGATTTGTAGGAATACTGTTCTTGTTAACTTATTTAGTAAAATGATATTACAACCACGTTCATAAGCATATCACCCTATGTAAAGACAACTTTCGAAGTGGTAAAAAAGTCAAAAGCATGTAAACATATGATTGAATAACTATAAAAAGAACGAATGTACTATTAGACAAATGAATCAATATACCAATTTCCAGAGTGTTCCATTTTTATAAGAATCGAGAGAAATATGCAAGTGTTGTATACAACAAAATTGATTTGTGTATGTTGATAGCGGAACAGCTTATTTATTTTTTTACTGTTAAATAGAGCGTCTGGCATAGCCCACTGGTTCAGATTGTTTCAATATTAGAGGAGTTCTAAGAAACAAATA
>JABXWE010057254.1:0-24186 GCA_014611495.1 Limonius californicus | reverse complement strand
TATTAATATTTGAATTATTTTTATTTTATTCTATTAGAAATTTTCTATTTATTTGTTATAGTTTTACTTGCTGATTTACTATTTGTTTATTGTTGTTATATTAATTTCCCATTAAATTTATTGCCTGTACTTTTATTTATACATTCACTTATTTTCTAATAATTTATCTTTAGACATCATTGTCTACTTTATTTTACTATCCATAAATTAAATTTCCTGAAACTGTCTGATATAACTAACTTCATGTACCTTAATAATAAAGATAAAAGTTCAAGAACGCACTTAATTCAGAATATGAAATATAATGTTTTATACTTAAAATTACACAAACAAATTTTAAAACCAGTATTTACAGATCTATAAATATAGGGACCGCGGTGGTCGAGTGCGAGAACGCATTGGCCACTCGAGGTCACAGTAAATGCAGTTGCTCCTTTGGGGCGATCGAATCCCGACTGGGGCGACCGCATTTGCTTAGTTAAGTTTAGGGTGCATGTTGCATGAATGTTTAGTGTGTAAGGGACGCCCGCACCCCCCTGAAGTAATGCGAAAGCGGTTCCGGGGGGGGGGGGAACGGTAGGATGAATGAGAAAAAAAAATCTATAAATATATTTTTAAAATAACTGTATTAAAACAATTTTCAAATATTGCTAAATACTTGTAAAGCGTCTAAAAGGTTGAGAACAATATACAGTAGGTACGATATTTAAATGAAATAAAAATTCATTATCTAATACATTTTCATACGCGTAAATCTATGCTGACAGAAACCGCTACCACTAAACAGCAAAACGGAGTGCCATAATAACTGTCATTTGTATTACCACAACCACGGTGTAGTACAGAATTTTAAATGTCTGTAACTTGAACACATAATAATAATTTCAAACTTACAATTAAGTTTAGTTCAAACTAAATTAAATCGCTTAAATGTCCTGCGTATTAAGGATATGATTCTAAAGTATTTTGTTAACTAAAACTGTATAAATAACTGAATACTAGTAAATACGACGTATACACAATTCCTTTATGAACTTAAATTATCATTTACAAATTGGAAAACTTAGCCATTAGAATAATACGTAATTTCTAATTCAAACCATATTTTCCAATCCATTAAATAAATCACACTTTCACTACTAGGTTATAACTTTAAACTCATGTTGGATTTTCTAAAATTATTAAATTAATTATTGCATTATATCAATCGCAATGCCTGTAGTTGAATTTTTAAAAACTTCAATATTGTTTTTTTTTCTGAGATTGAAACATAATTGAAATTGAGATTTCCCTAGGAGTTTTCTACCTCAAAAAGTATTTAATTGGTTTCGTTCAAAAATAATTAACTCAAGCTGAGAGTTTGCAATTATTCAACTATAAAATTTAATTTGCAGCTGTTGTAACCCAGGGTGTAATATGTTATTTTAGTGCACACTTAATATTAACGCCAATCTGCGAGTCGTTAACACAACATCATAATATAGAGACACCATAGAAACAATATGCTGTTAATTAACGAAAACGATAAACATAAATACCAATACGCTTGCATAGTAACCAAATAGCTGTACATTATATCGATTTATCTTCCCTTCAATGGAACACAAGTAGGACAGACAAACATAAAAATACCGGAGATAATCTTTAATCTGTGACACAAGGAAATAAATTAATTGATTATAAAAATCCATTAGTTTGCGCGTGTACATTCCAACACGTCGTTACAGATGTAAACCTATAGCTGGACGTCAAGATCGATCAATGGGCTGGATTACATGCTCAACTCAACCAGCTTTCCCTACGATTACATTGCAACGAATTAAAATTCTGTCTTGGACGGCGAAGAATTAGAACCAAAGCACCTGCAGAATGTTGTCGTTAAAATTCTGATGGTTTTATTGGGCGAAACCCACGCGACAGTATTTATTCACCGACAGAAGAGAGAATTTAGATTCCTTCGGATTAAAAAATCTGATGAGTAACCAGATTACAACCTGCCACTGCTATGCGAAAAGGGGTTTCTAAAATGTATCTGCTTTCCCATCAAGCGAGCAATAATAACAATAAATATGTTATACACGACAAGAACAGTTCGAACTGTTCTATCGTGGAGCATCTTCAGAAATAAATATTAGACAACCGTTAGTTGTTAAAGCGGTGTAGGTGCAGTTAGCATCCTCAGAAGTAACCTGCAAGATTTGTCAGCGTGTGGTTTTCAAACGTGTATTTATAATTTTTGTATAACTTATGGTCACGAGCTTTTGTCATTTTTCTTTCCTTACAAACTATTTCAACACCATAAAACGGACACGTCCTGCTTTTCTTGCTTCTGCTGTATCTCTAATGTGTGGTGTCTCGTTTGGTGGTTTTACAACCGCTGTAAAAATGACCGAAATAGTAGCGGAACCTTTTTATCTTATTACCAGAAATAACCACAACATCAGTAACATACCAATTCAGAAGTTCTTAGACTTATTCGCGTCTGTGCTCTAATTAAATTAGATGATTTACTGACAATTCCATTTATAACAATCTAAAGATCATTACAGCTGTTAGCAAGCATGTGCATATTACTGTAACCTTAAAAATGATTTTAATGTAGACTTCCTGCATGATAATTGAAAATAAGATTGGCGCTCTTGACATTTTAATTAAAATTATACTTCATTATTCATTCTTTCTCGCAGTAGATAATAATATACGAGCGTCCGATTTGCATATGTATCAACAATAATGCAGCTGCAGATACACAGAACCGTATTTACTACTAATTACAGCAAATTCAAAGATGCACGAGAAATTAAACCGTGGCATAAAAATCCCAATCATTTTAATATAAACGCACTCTTCTAAAGCCAGTGACTAAAACCACCCGTTTTAATCACTGGCTATGGTAACTGGTTAAACTAAGTGATTTTGTAACGACTGGCTTTAACCGGTTACAATCGTCCCGCTCAAAATTGTAATTCAAATAAGTGGCCCGACACATATCCAGAAATAAGTAAGAATAAATCTTATATTACATGCTTTCTTCAACGGTTATTACTTATTAATAATGAATGGATTTCTAGCTATTTTGTTATTAGTAGCGGCATAAAATAGAAATAAACCTACATTTAGTTGCAAGTAACCATTGGAAATAAGGATTTTCTATGCTATAACAGCTTTTTTAAATTTGTATCTCTATTACCACAGGTGTTGGGAAAGTATTGATTCGTGAAACATTCGAACTAGAAATTTTAATAGAAATATTCGTTCTGGACTTCTAGGAATCCAATAAAATGGTTTTATAAAGTATCTGTCCATGGATATGGTTTTCTATATGTGTAGTCGTCGGCATCTCAAACTAGTAGGATAAGGAAAGGTTAACACGACAGAATATAGTGTACTCAATAAGACCATAAAGAAGCAGTTCAAAGAAAATCTAAAGAGATATAATGAAGCTTTAGCGGAAAAAGTTATAGAAACATACAAAAGCATGAAATGCCTAAGACCAACGCTCGGCAACCACAAAGTAATATCTATGAAAAATCAACACGGAATAGAAGACACAAAAATAAAATTACCCAAATAATAGAAAACTTCTATAAAGAACTATATAGTTCACAGGAAAGTTCAGATGAACATGCAAAAGCAAATTTTCAACAAAAAATAGAAAACATCGGATCTGAGGAAATACCAGGTATTGAAGAATTTGAAATCGAGCAGGCTTTAAAAGACCTAAAGAATAATAACGCTCCAGGTCCAGATGGGGTAATAACAGAAATGTTAAACGAAGGTAAAGCCATTATATTGCCAATATTAAAAAACTTATTTAACGATTGTCTGCACAAAGGGAAAATTCCGAAGGATGGAACAACAGCCTAGTCATATTACTATTTAAAAAAGGAGACATAAGCAACATGAAGAACTATAGACCTATTTCCCTACTGTGACAGCTATATAAGCTCTTTATGAAAATTATTAATAAGAGGTTAACACCAAAAATTGACAGCTACCAACCAGTCGAACAAGCCGGATTCTGCAAAGGTTACAGCTCATCCGATCACCTCTTAACCATAAAGACACTAATAGAAAAAACAAATGAATACCATCTCCCTTGTATCTTGCTTTTGTGGATTATGAAAAGGCATTTGACAGTGTCGAGATGTGGGCCGTAGAAAGGGCAATGAACAACTGTCGAATCGATTCGAGATACAGAAATTTAATACACAGCATCTACAAAAATGCAACGATAACTATACAGGCAAATAAAAACACCAATTCCATCCCAATTAAGAGAGGAGTTAGGCAGGGAGATGTAATATCCCCAAAACTGTTTACGTTAGCAATGGAAGATATTTTTAAAACACTGAACTGGTCGGAATACGGCATTAACATAAATGGCAAGAAACTAAATCAACTAAGATTTGCCGACGATATCGTCCTGATTGCTGACAAGTTTGAGGAAATTCAAACCATGACTAACCAACTGGCAATAGTATCTAAAGCAGTTGGACTAAAAATGAATATGCAAAAAACTGAAGTAATGACAAACACATTGGAAATCAGGAATATAGACGTAGGCGGCTGCATTCTAGAAACAGTAAAAGAATACGTATATTTGGGTCAAGTCATCAAACTAAACAGTGAAAACCAGACTGCGGAAATCATTAGAAGAACTAAGTTGGCATGGACAGGTTTCGGAAAATTGTAATGGGTTCTCAAGAACCATAAGATACCACAATATCTAAGAAGCCGGATTTTCAACCAGTGTATCTTACCAATCCTAACATACGGGTGTTAGACCTGGACAACAGATGGAACACGATGAACCAAAATTGGAGACCGTATCTGGGACAAAGAGCAAGAGGACGTCCCCAAATGAGATGCAGTGACGATCTCAAGAAAACTGCAGGTTTGTGTTGGAAACGACTGGCTGAAATTAGAGATCGATGGTGAGAATTAGAAGAGGTCTATGTCCACAGATGGATGAATAATGGTTAAGAAGAAGAAGAAGAAGAAGTCGGCATCTCAAAAACGAATGGTCCAATTTTAATGAAATTTGAAATCTAAAGTTTTGTAAACAATTCCTCTTGGCTGTAAGGTTTTGAAAATTTCTAGTTTGGGCATATTTTTCAGACATACGTTTTCGTGCTACTGCTACTAAAATGTTACAAGCAGCCTTCAAACAAATCAAATCAATTGTTGGAAACTGTTGAAAGTTAACAACATCTTACGCAAAAACCGCTGATATTTTTTTAAGTCTAACAACTTCAAAAAGATGGATGCAACAAAAATTTCCGGAATTTTCTAAAAAAAAGTAAAAAGTGACTCCAGGGATTTCTCTAAATTGTTTTAACCCAGTAAAGCGTTCGAAGACCTGTAAATCTAATGATTTATTAGGTAATCTAGTCTTGACACCTATGAATTTTCAAAAATTTTAGGTTTGATGCTTGATTTTGGTAAAAGTAAGGCATACATAAAAAGTTAATGTTAGGCAATATCTTCTGATATTGTTAATTGCTGTATCTGTTTATTTATAGTAGAAATAGATTTCCTTATAATTTCATGTGCAGAAAATTGTTTCCTTTTCGTTATTACAGTCACAGTTTTACAGTATCTTAATTTCCGGATTTAACTGATTAGAAATTTCTAATGCTGATTATACGCTTTTGGTGCGTTTCCAACGTTTATTTATCTACATTTTTATGTATATTAAAGCAGTTAGTTACTAAATAAAATAAAATTCGTCCCGCTCCACCAATCCAATGATTAGCATGAATTGGTATTCAAAAACTCTCGAGCAGTAAGATATAAATGTGGAGCAGCCCCGTCATGTGTGAACCGTAAATTACGGCGTGTTTGTAATGGGACTTCCTCCTGCTTCACTGTCAGATATTTTTCAAAAATTTCCAATAATTATGACCAATAATTGTTGGCGGAAAAGACATTGGTCCAACCAAATAATTATCAATGCTGCTAGCCCAAAAATTGCTAGAAAATGTTTGTATATGTCTGAAATATGGTATAGCGTGTGAATTAACGCCAGTCCATTGATGCTTATTTAAGTATTCATTAGCGCAATTCTTGAAAAATTTGCAAATTACTTTAAACCAGAAGTCGGCAACCTTTTCGAGGGATCGAACAACTTCTTGAGTAACCAATAAGTGGTCATAGGTTAGGTGGGGGGTAAATGCCATGTGACATCTCTAAGAAAACGGTTTCTATAATTTTGGCTATGAAACCAATGACACTATCTTAACCCTTACGTCGGGAGGTGGTATATTCCTCTTCGGGTATATAGCTTCCATTCAGTGTGCCAGCTGGAGCGGTGACAATCATTACGCTTTCGGTGAGTACCTGCGAGCTACTGAGGTTGTGGTCGGTTCTAGTATACCACATCACAGATTCACTATTATACAATCAGTTTTGCGATTAGTGAAACCAACCTCAGCGCAAATGCCTGCAAAATTATCAATTTTCTGCTCATGTTACTAAATTGCTTCCTAGTTGTTCATAATTTTATGTTATGGTTCTCAATTTCATATTGTTTTGCTTAAATAAGTCTATATGAAAATAAAGAACGATAAAAAGTAATATAAGCTGGGCTAATAAGGAAACCGTAAATCGGGTAAAAGTCAATTGTGAGCGTTCGGCTGACAGTGACAGTTTGTACGGTCATGAAGATAATTGTTCAGATAATCATTAAATGGATATATCAGACTGATAAAATTGACCGTCGCAACGGGACGATAAAGTCTTTTGACAAAATTTTATGCGAGTCGTCCGAAAAAGTTTTTCTACAAAACTACGCGGGCCGCGCAAAGGGTCCTAAGGTCCGCGGTTTGCCCATGCCTGCTTTAAACTAATGTGACTTATTATTCTGCCAAATAATCACATCTATTAAGAAATATTTACAAATCGTTTTCATACCTTATCATGTATTGTTTATAGGAATTTTTATCATTAATTTGAACAGTAGAATACGCCTCTAAAGTTAGGTCAAGTCGTTCGCGACACCCTGTATTATAAATTTTACATTCTCGTTATCGTTCGTTACGCTTAGTCGATTAGAAGGTTATCTTCCACAGCTGAGTTTAATCCGAGTTAGAGGTTGGCTTAGTGTCTAAATTTTAAAGATCCTTCATAGTTTTGAACATGTGAATACTCTCAAAGCACCTACAGATTTGAATACACTTCCAATTTTAAGTCATCTATTTCTATACCCTGCCTTGTCTCCTACATATTTAACACTTGATTTATCAAATCAGTGATTTTTTCAGTTAGCTACATGATATTCCTTAATTTCAATATTACATTTAGTTTGCCCAATATATTTTCCATTACAGCGAGAACAGCTAATTTTCTAAATCTTTTCCAAAGTTTTCAGTTTATCTTTAGGATAAAAAAGGTCAAATATTGTTGTTTCAAACTGGCTTGCATGCATATTTTATGAAGGCTTTGATTAAATAAAGGAGCAGAATGTTATAATTCCCAGTATTTTCTTTGTAGGATCATGAAATTAAGAGTATTGAATTAAATTACCTTTCCTAATTAAATTACCAATAATAGTAGAAGAGAAATTATTGGAAGAAGCTTCTGCAATGTTGACTAATGTTGCAAGGTTTTTTTCTCATCGTTTTATCTACGAATCAGGTTTATTATAATGATGGTTGTAAAAGAAACGCAGGCACTTTTATTCAGCAACTCCATTATATCACAGCACGAGTTATTGTTCTACAGCTCAATCATCGAGGCTTTGTGGCCGAACGGGCCTGTCAATCATGGACAGCCAGAAATAAGAATGAATCTAATTAAAAGTACTCCGATATGAAGCAAGAGGCGCCCACTTTTAACCCGAGAGTTGTGGGGAAGACGCCAAAACGTTAATTAACGCGAAACCGGAAAAGGACGCGCCTCCTCGCAGCAAATTATAATTAAGCAAAAATTAAGAAAAAAGTTGCCTCTTCTTGGCAGCTAACGGCTTCTCCTAACTGCCTAATCAATATTCTTTATTAGTGTCTATGGGCCAAAAGTGGCAGAAATTAAAAATTAAAACGAGCTCGAAAGATCCAAAACGAAATACTGTAAGAAGATTGATGCATGTCAGGAAATTCATAGAACCAACGAGATTCTGTATAAGTTTTCTTTCATCTACACCAATTAATGAAAAAAGAACCAAAACAGGCTTAATGATACAAAAAATAAAGATTAAGATACTTGAAAATATTTTAATCGTCTTTTTAACTCCATACGGCTATCGACTTTGCAGTCATATCATCTTGAACAATATGAACTTAATTAGTTGTTTATTGATGGCAATACAATGCTCCTTTGATGCACATTATCTACTACAGACTATTATTTAAATGCACTTAAAATACATCTTTTATGCTGATTCCAATGTACAAACCCCGTAACAATTTGTTACTTCGGTATTAAAAACAAATATAAAATATTTTAAGAAATAATAATCATTATCAGAATTTCAGCGTTTTTTATTTTGGCATTAATCAAAACTATTTTATTTTTTTTTCTATAGCTAATGTTAAAATGTTGTTATAGCAACTCTTTTGAGTAGATAAAGTATCACTTTAACCGCAAGGGTAGATAAAGGACTGGTATTCCTTCTCATACACCATCCTAGATTTTTGGGGCAATAATAAACTTTCTGCTTGCAACGCTGCATCTTCTACATCTGATGGCAGGTTTTCTTCTTCTTGTGTTAATTCTTTTCCCTACATTTCGTATTCACTTCGTACACAAAACGCAAAAATACTGAACACTCCACAAAAACCAGAATGTAAAATTTGTTTGACATTTGTTGACAGAGTAATTCATATCCGTAGTAACGGAGCAACACAGTTGCGATTTTTGTGCCAAAAATTACAATTTTCTTTGAAATTTTATTTTTCACCTGAATTTGAAGTCTTGCTATAGAAAAAAATGTTGTATTGCACACGACGATAAAATCGCATTATCTTCTCGAGCGTAATTAGCGTCTCGACGCTAAAAAACACTCTCAAAGATAAAGTACAATTTTATCGTCTTGTACAATAAATAACTATTAATGATCAAATTTATCTTCAGAAACGCGGCTTACCAATGGGAAGTCCAATTTCACCACTTTTACCTAATAGATTAATGGAACATTTAGATCGAATTTTTTAATCAAATTAATCGTCGAAAATTATAATTTGGTTCCGTTAAGTTGATGATATTTTAGCTTGTTTTAATAGTTCATTTGAGGTTATTGGTGATTTCTTAACGTTTATTAATTAAACTCTACGCTCAAGCATAAACTTTACATTAGAAACAGAACAAAACAGATGTATTAATTATTTAAACTTAAACATAAAAATTAATTCCAAAAACAAACTCGAATACTCTAGTTAGAAATGTAAATTTAATCGTAAGACGATTTTATATCTACTTGTATAATAAAACAATAGCAGAAGTATTCGAAAAGAGTTAATCACATCGCCACTTTTTTATTAAATGTTGTGAGAAAGCTTCGCCTTTTTTTTCATAGAATCTACGTATATATTATTAAAATTACAAATAATTAATAAAAACTGCTGAAATGTAAATTTAATCGTTAGACTATTTTAAATCCAGTTGTATAATAAAATAACAGTAGAAGTATTCGAAAAGTGGGGTACGTGACTTTTAGGCGCCGCCGTTTAGGCGCCGCTGTTTAGGCGCTGGCCACTTAGGCGCCGACCCTTTAGGCACCGGCCATTTAGGCGCCAGCCGATAAATAATTTTTTATTACCTACAACCTTAAAGCTATAGCAAATGAAACGAACAGTTGTAAAAATAATTACTCTATTTATTTATTTCCAGAAACAATATACAAAATAAAAAAAAATGAATCACTTAAAAAATAATACCTATTCTATTAAAAAATTATGGGATATCCCTCTTAAATATTCTATTTTAGTGCGTCTATACTAACTTAACCTAACCTAACCTAACCTAACCTAACCTAACCTACCCAATATACCTGCCAATATACTTGGCAATCAATTATGCGTTTTTAGAAAAACATTATTGCATTGCATTATTGTACCTAAAACTAGAATATGTTAAAACTGCTCTTTTAAAACAACTGTACCTATTACATTTTCTCATACTTCTTAATTTAGTTATACCGAAATGTTTATAAATAAGCAATATTAAAAAATCGGCGCCTAAATGGCCGGCGCCTAAACAGCCGGCGGCTAAATGGCCAGCGCCTAAACGGCGGCGCCTAAATGCCGGCACCTAAACGGCGGCGCCTAAAACTCCTGCTTCGCGAAAAGTGTAATCACTTTGCCACTTTTTCATTCAACGCTGTGAGAAAGCTTCGGCATTTTTGTTCATAAAATCTACGTATAGATTATTAAAATTATCAACTGTAATTAGTAAAATTAGCTGAACTGTAAATTTAATCGAAAGACGATTTTATATATAGTTGTATAATAAAACAATAGCAGAAGTATTCGAAAAGTGTAATCACATCTCCACTTTTTTATTAAATGCTGTGAGAAAGCTTCGGAATTTTTTTTCATAAAATCTACGAAGGTATAATTATTAAAATCATAAACTACAATTAGTAAAATCAGCTGAAATGTATATTTAATCGTAAGACGATTTTATACCCAGTTGTAGAATAACACAACAGTAGAAGAATTCGAAAAGTGTAATCACCTTGCCACTTTTTCATTAAATGCTGTGAGAAAGCTTCGGCATTTTTGTTCATAAAATCTACGCATAGATTATTAAAATTATAAACTGTAATTAGTAAAATTAGCTGAAATGTAAATTTAATCGAAAGACGATTTTATATATAGTTCTATAATAAAACAATAGCAGAAGTATTCGAAAAGTGTAATCGCATCGCCACTTTTTTATTAAATGCTGTGAGCAAGCTTCGGCATTTTTTTCATAAAATCTACGTAGACATAATTACTAAAATCATAAACTACAATTAGTAAAATCAGCTGAAATGTATATTTAATCGTAAGGCGATTTTCTACCCAGTTGTAGAATAACACAACAGTAGAAGAATTCGAAAAGTGTAATCACATCGTCACTTATTTATTAAATACTGTGAGAAAGCTTCGGCATTTCTGTTCATAAAATCTACGTATAGATTATTAAAATTATTAACTAAAATTAGTGAAATCAGCCGAAATGTAAATGTAATCGTAAGACGATTTTATATCCAGTTGTATAATACAACAGTAGCAGTATTCGCAAAGTGTAATCACAGCCCCACTTTTTCATTAAATGTTGCGAGAAAGCTTCGGATTTTTTTCATTAAATCTACGTATAGATTATTAAAATTATAAACTAAAATTAGTAAAATTAGCTGAAATGTAAATTTAATCGTAAGACGATTTTATATCTAGTTGTATAATAAAACAATAGTAGAAGTATTCGAAAAGTGTAATCACAGCCCCACTTTTTCATTAAATGTTGCGAGAAAGCTTCGGCATTTTGTCATAAAATCTACGTATAGATTACTAAAATTATAAACTGAAATTAGTGAAATCAGCTGAAATGTAAATTTAATCGTCACATCGCCAGTTTTTCATTAAATGCTCTGAGAAAGAGCTTTGGCATTTTTTTCTAGATTACTATCCAATAAACCTATAGATTACTAAAATTACAAACTGTAGTTACTGAACTCAGCTTGAACATAAGTTTAATCTAGGACGATTTTATAGTCATTAATATAACAAAATCCGATGAAGAACGTGCTAGATTTTACCAAGAAAATACTAATTTGGAACAAACCACTTAAATAATTAATTTTAAGAACTTCTTTATCCTTCTGTTTATACTAGCATTGTTTAAATTAACAAACAAAATAAGTTCGCTAATTCTATAACGTGTCATAGACTGGAGGACGATAACATTATCCATGAATGTACCAAATCTTTTATATACTTACATGTACTTAGCCCGAGGTAATAACATGTCTAGCGAACAATGTAACAAGCGTTTACAACATATAAAATTCAAGATTCATTCAAGGATGTTTGCGACTAAGATAACACAACTTTGTTCGCACGAGAAGCAAATAGCGTGAAATTATAGTTCAATCAACAGTCTCGATGAGCTTCAAAGGAAAATAATACAATGCAAATATTAAAGATGGGTGCATGCTTTTTTCCAGCCAGCAGCGAATCACTTCAATTGATTGTGTAACACTTGTAGGAGCAATTACTGAATTAAGGCTAGTTACATGTATGGTGCCTATTAAGAGCTGATTCCCATTCTACTAAAACACCAAAGTTAAATAGCGATAAATTAATCTTGGGAGATTTTATTTCCTATCAATATATTAACAGAAAATTTAACATTTATGATCTTCTATAGCATAACGAATAACAGGCGCAATATTCCAATGGATTACCTCAGGTTTTCAAATATACCGGGTGGGGCAAAAACTGCACACTTCTTGGATCTTTATGGCTATTAATTTTAATATTGAGAGGTCATAAGAGAAGACTAAAAACTAGATAGATCAAACCGAAAGGAAATATAGTTTGTTAGGAATAGATCTTATAACTACCATTATTTAAAAACATGCTGCGTCGGATAACCATTGTGTAAATGTACTTCTAAATTTTAAAACGGAATTTTTAATAATTATATTTGGGGGTATTTCTAGATAAGCACGTTCGTTAAGGTAAATCATTAAATTTCCTACAGGTTTTCCCTTCCGAAAACAGATTTTCACACACCATTTGTCCCAATCGCACAATCAAAATATTATCGTTGTTTATTTTAATATCAACTTATTAAAACAAAATAATATGTAATTCGAAACATAACATACAATTATGTCTGAGTAGGAAGCAACTATAAAATTTTTCAGATGTTTGCTTGGAGGGCCAATTGTCGGCTTTCACATTCCGATTGGGCCCTTCTATTGGTTTCACTAATCTCAAAACTGATTATATAATAGTGAATCTGTGACGGGGTTTACTGGGACCTACCACAACTCCAATAGCTCGTAGGTACTCAGGGGAAGAGTAGTGGTTGCCACCACGCCAGCTGGCACACTGAATGGAGGGTGCACACCTGGCGCCTCGCCGCCCCAGCTTCAAAGCCCTTCCCGCAGGAGAAGATTCAGGACTTAGTGGATCGAATAATATTCCACTTTCTGACTTAAGGCTAAAGTTACAAAAAAACCTTTTCTTAGAAATGCCGCGTGACGTATGCTCCCCACCTGCCCGCCACCACTTATTGGTTACTCAAGTGGCCCAATCTGGGATGACTTTTCCGATGTACATAGTGGGGGAAAAAAACCACTCTCTTTGGAGACTTACTATTATTGGCTGGATGCAGATAGCAGCGTGTATTGATAATTTAATGTTTAATTTTAAAAATTAACAGTAGAAGCTATTTTCTTAATTTCCCAACAAATATTTATAACAATTGTTTTATTAAAATATTCGCTTTAATTTACATTTCCTTCTACTTTTAAATTATCAAATGGATGTTTTAATTTAATGAATAGATGACTCCGTCTAAACACTTTACATTTTTAAAACAGTTCTCCTACAATGGCAAGGTCTGAAATTAATTTCTACTGTAATACATTTCATTTTATTCACATCTGATGGCTACGAGTTTGTTGCTATAAAAGGTGTAACAATACTTTTTTAGAAGTATACGTTTTCATAGGTCTGTGGGATGGAGCATTATCTCAAGAACAATGGTGTTAAAACAACGAAACTTTTTCCTTGTCACTAAATTTTCATTCCCTAAATAGATACAATTATTTTCCTTATTTCAAGCAACTCCAAGAGCAAAATATTTTTAATCTTAAAACACAAAATAAATTCGTTTTATTATCAGCACAAATCAATTTGTTTGGAAATTCTTCTAATTACATTTGTCATCTCAGTTTTTCCATGAAGAAACTTAAATAAAGAACAATCCACTTTGTTACATGAAAAACCAATTTTACTCTTAAAAATACATAAAACAAACAATTCTTGGAAGAATCTATCAGTTATTTCTCTGCAACACATCTAGATCCAATAATTGTTGGTAAACTTCAATTTTCTGTATTGAACGCAAAACCTATTTGATTTCCATGCCAGTCCACTTGGCTGTGCTCAAAATATTTTGTGTTATAGATACACTTAGGTCTACCAAGTTCCATTTTTGGAAAAAACTTCTGTATTACTATAAACTAGGAAGCTAACACAATCCGGAATGAAAAATTATTTTTCCAGTGAGTTACAAAAATTTCTGGCGGCAACTTTAGCACTAACTTTTGTAGAAACTATGAAGCTAAACTAAAAGTGATTCAAAACTTTTCGACTTCATTCTGAATCTAGGCGTTCACTCCTTGAAATTTTGTAATCGACTTCGCGAACACCCTGTATACATGTGCATATGAATATGTACTTATATCAAATACAGACAGGTTAATAATATGCATATCAATAGAGGCACAAAAGAAAACAGAATTAATTGCTTCGATTATGATAACGCAGAGCTGCTACCAGTATTACAACTATTGTTGAAGCGACTTCAAGGCTTTAGAATGCCGCATCACGAAATGCTACAACACATTCCCAAACTAGCCCTCACAGTCGAATAATTGCAGCGTTTTCATAACAGTTTCGACTTTACACAACTTTTCTTAGTGTGATGTTCATGAAAAAATAATCGGGTTATGTTCTATACCGTACGTTTTCGTAAAATGTTTCCCAAAACTTACAGCATTTGCGTTTTATCTTAAACTTCTCTGTTAAGACTTAATGAACAAGATGCACGAAATGTCAAGAAACCTTGGCTAAAGTTAAATGGAAAACCCTAAACAATAACGGAAAATCTTCTGAAAAATGTAATATATGAAGTAGAGCTACTATTTTTTTTACTTATTGAATTTAATTTTTATGATGTAAAGCATAAAAAAATTAAACTTTAGAACTACTAATGTTAAACTGCTTTTAATGTCTTGAAAATGACTTACATACAGCGCAGCAGGTTTTTGAAAACGCTTCACCCATTTTTGGGTACTTCACAATCTTATACACCATAGGTTATTTTGTATCTTCAAGTTCCATTTTGTTCCCTTTTGTAATATACGAAGGTAGGCTGAAAACTAATGCACACATACTTGTAGAGCGCGAACGAAATGACCTTCAGAATTCCGCCAGGTGGCATGTGGAAGTAACATTCCCCCTCAATACGCATGCGCAGGTTTGAGGTCGTTGCGTTCCTCTAGTGAATTTCGAGAAGCCGAAGTATAGAGACGTGTTCTAGTGCTATGTCAACGCGAGTTAAACAGCGTGCTGTTATCGAATTTTTAACTGCTGAAAAAGCGGCTCCTACTGAGATTCATCGTCGCTTAAAGGCTGTTTATGGTGACAATGCTGTCGATCAGTCTACTGTAAATCGATGCATAATGTATGGGTAATAAAATTTCGTGGTTGCGAGGCGGCGAATCACTCAAAAGCGTATCGCAAACCGTATTGGAATATCCAAAGAACGTGTCGGCTTCATTATTGAACAATTGGGATACCGTAAAATCTGTGCACGGTGGGTACCATGCCGTCTCACACACGAGAACAAACAGGGTCGATTGGAATGCTGCGAGCAACTTTTGCTACGGATACGACCTTCTTTTGAATATTGTTACTGTGGACGAGTCATGGGTTACGACCCGGAAGAGAAAAGACAGAGCGCTGAATATCGACGTCCATCTTCTCCTCAGGCGAAAAAGTTCAAAACACAACCATCCGCAAAAAAACTTCTTTTGACTGTGTTTTGGGATGCTCAGCGAGCTTATGTGACCGATTCTCTGGAACGAGGGGAAACGGTAAATTCTTCTCAGTACATACAGACTCTAAAACATCCCGACGTGGAGTTTGTCGTGTTACAGGCAGCCTAGCGCCAATAATCTTGCAACATGACAAGGCTCGTCCACAACCCTCGCGCGAAACTGGAGAGGCTCTGCGAAACCTGAAGTTTGAATCAATTCCACACCCTCCTTATTCCCCCGATCTTGCGCCATGTGACTTTTATTTTTTTCCTCTACTCAAGAGAGACCTCAAGGGTAATCCTTACACCTCGGACGATGAGGTGAAGGCAGCTGTCAAGTCCTGGATTCGAGAAAAGTCGGAAGAATTTTTCAGTGACGGAATGAAAAAAACTTGTTACACGTTGGGAGAAATGCATTAGCCTTAACGGTGACTATGTTGTAAAATAAATATATGATTTTGAAACTTAAGAATTGTACTTTAATGTACTTTTTGCCCGATCTGGCTATTTGTTTTTGTTCGCGCTCTGGCAAGCATGTGTGCATTAGTTTTCAGCCTACCCTCGTATATTACACATTTGTACCTATAAATCTGAATGTTTTTATAAAAGCGCGGTAAACCATGGCTTTCTAGAAGTGTAACAAACCTGCTTCATTTATTACAGGCGAGTCATCAAAGTTCAAAGTTCCATGTGAAAACAGTTTCAGTGTTTTACTAAACATGGATGTTCTGGGGTAAAACTAATCAGGCTTTACCATCTAATTAACAAAATTGATCACTGAACCTTAATATTACATGTTAAAGTGACAAATTTGAATACTTCATCAAGCAAAATAGATTTAAAAACGCAAACGCTCGTATCTCTAAGGCTGTACAAGTACCTTCCTGCTATTGAGATATCGACAAGCGCGAAGTTGTAGCAACTAGCAGTTTATTTTAAGAGTAGTTTACATGTTGAGCGGTACAAGCTCGCGAATTTAACACACATTCGTGTTGAGTACTACAATCTTCGGGATTTTGTTGGAATGGTAGCATTATTTTAGTACATTGCAGGAAAAACGAATAAATAATCAGCGTCCTGGTTGTCGCCAGGCCGCAACGGGAGGCAATTTCAGATCCTTGAAAAATTAATAAAACGCTATTAAATTAACATAATACAAATTAGATCTAACATAATAAATTTCTTAAATTTGTCAGGTACAGTGTCGCGTTCGTTGAAAACCTAGTTCTAATAGCCATTACTGTCATTTTTAAAGATATATTACGTACTGTGTACTGAAAAAAAAAACTCGGATTAACATCATCCCACATACTTAGGTGTTAGTGGAGCCGACGCTTAACGAACGAACATTGCATAACTTTACAGTAATATTCAGGTGAATATAATGTCAAGATGAGTATCTCTAAGTCGACAGCTGTCTGTGGGAGAATAAAATCATGAACCGTTTAATTGTTCCCGTTAAACAGACTCTGTTTAATATAATTCAGCATTTACGACACTGGATAGTATAAAACAAGAAGCACACAGAGAGTATCTAAAATAATATCCATGAAATTAGAAGATAGCATGTATATTTCTTAATATCTGGAATAATAATTTATATTTTCGATCAAGTATCAAATCTTAAGCTAGTTACAAACATGATGGTGTGACACCACAGGTGTTACAAAGTCCAATTATCACCTAAGTCCATAAATAAATTCCGCATAATTTGATAATTATCTTAAACTATTTGGTTGTAGTGACAATATTACTAATGCCATTGTAACTATCTTCTTAGAAATTTACAGAAACATAAAAAGAGAACTCTCTGAGCTAATTACATAATCGATTATATATTCATTGATTCATAGGAAATAATGAATATTAATAAGTACCTCAATTTGAAACTATTTTTTATGGAAAGTTCCAATAGTAGTATACCGGATGATTTTAAAGATGTGTGAAAATCTTCAGCCGCGTGTAGCTGAAGTTATATAACACCTAAATTACAAGTAATCTTTTTCAAAATTCGGCATTGTTACGGAGATATGGCGCTCCAAAAATTTTTTACAGAAATTCACAAGCTTAAATAAAAATGTACAGTTGCGAAAAGTGGATAAAATCGAGCCCATAAGCGAAAATTTTGGTGTAAAACTTTTTAAATTAGGTGTATGTATTTAAATTACTATTTCTACTGGAAATTCGGTTAAATATCTCTATAAATATTGAATTTTCATATAAAAATTGTAAGGACTTTTCCTTGGAACAGAAAATACTAGTTTAGAAGCTGCAAAAATCAGGTTAACGATCTCATTCTCAAGATATATCCTAATTTGCAAATTGTTAAACCAAATTTTTAAATTCTGGTTCAGATTTCATCCACTTTTCCCTGTCTATCGAAAAATTTACAGTATATATAGTATATAATATTAAGCTTGGACTGTAAGCTTTCTAAAACAATAAAGTTTATCAAAATCGGACAAAAAATAAAAAAGGTATTTACATTTTAGTGAACTGATGTAAAAAGACTTTGAAGCGCCATATCTCCGTAACGGTGCCGAATTTAAAAAAAGATTATTAGTTAATTTAGATGTTAAATAACCTCAGCTATACTTTGTTAAAGTTTTTCGTGCACGCTTAGAATCATCATGTATAAATGCTGCCTTTGTTGGGTCTTTGCTTATCTACAACAGTTACAAAATAAGATTCACGAAGAGACAAACGAAAATATCGCACTAAAAGCACTAAGAAATTACCTGAGCAACAAGGTGGCGCTGTCAGTCGTGTAATCGCCATAGTAAGACCTAATCAATCTTCAGTTATTTGAGATATTAGAAAGTATGATAAATTTAGAAAAATTGACTGTGTAGTGAGTGATCAAGGCAATACTCACTTCGAAGGGATGTTAGAACGGGGCAGTCTTAATTCCGGCGTGTTAAACAAATTATGGTCCAAAAAGTTACTGGTATGAACGTGTATACTTCCACTGTGAGAGGAAAACTAATTACTTTTGAACTTAGAAGATGTAGAGCACGGACCAAGCTCTGGTGAATACGGGCAATGAGACATTAATTCGATGTTTTTCTCCTTCAAATAGTCAATTGTTTGACGTGCTGAGATGCGATGTTTTCGATTGTAATTCCTGATTTCGTCGATGACTTCTGGCAAACAAATTGTTGTATACCATTAAGCGTTCATTGTTCTTCGATCCTCTAAAGGAACGGTTGCAACATGTCCAGTACAACCGAAGAAACAAGCGATCATTTTCTTGGAAGTGCTTCGTGAACGAACAACTTTTGTGGGATTCGGTTCATCTTGGAACAAACAAACAGTGGATTGTTGCTCAGTTTCCGGTTCATACGAATATATCCAAGTTTCGTCACCTATTACGATGTTGTGTATGGATTTTGCAGTTCCTCGGTCGAATTTTTTGAGCAGTTCCTTACACCAATTAACACGAACCTTTTTTGAGCTACGGTCAAATTATGCGGAATCCATCGGGAACAGATCTTCACAGATAAATGTTCATACAAAATCGAATGTAGGACTGCAGTCTTCGATATGCTTAAGGATGCCTCTATCTCACTGTAAGTCACATGCCGATATTCTTCAACCGATTTTGGTCGATCTTCACGAAATTCATCGCTGACGAATGCACGACCACCACGAAATTCCACAAACCAATTATAAACAGTCTTGTCTAATGGTGCTTCATTACAAAAAGTTGAACGAAGCGATTCTATGCAGTGTTGTTGAGTTAGGCCTTTACTAAAATCGTAAAAATCATCCAACGAAAATCTTCCAGGTGAAATTTACATTTTTTCGCAGAATTCCTTTTTTTAATCGCTCACTGTAAACAAACTAGTCGGTAAATTTCTAAGCTGCCACTGTTTTCACAATAACAAATGACAAATTTTACGAAAATAATAATGATACATCTCAACAGCGCCACGTAGTGGTCGTTTGTAAACACTTAAAAGGCTACCCTCGTATTTAGTCATAAATCAACCTTCAACATCAATAATCATGCTGTCAATACGTGTCCTGGGGAAGAACTTTAACCAAAATTTGTAATTTCAATAATTCAGTATCCATACGCAGATATAGTATGGGGTTGTAAGGATGCTCATGTAGTTGATCGATTACATGTTGCCTCTGGGATAAGAAACTACACAGACTAACTCTAAGAACTACGGAATGAGATAATAGTCCTTGCTATACACTTCTTCTTCTTCTATAGGTGCCACTCTAGCTAGTGAAGACTGCAAATCTTTCTCTGTTCCTTGCCATGTTAAAAAAGGTGTCGACTCTAGAGACCCCCATCCATTCTCTTGTTTTGCTGAGCCACGACGTCTTCCTTATATGTTACCCAGATATTCAACTTTTCTTCTTTTCACTTTATGTAAAAATTCTCTATCTCTTCCTACTCTATTTAAGACTTACTCATTGGTACGACGCTCTAACCATGAGATTTTTAATATTCGTCCGAAGACCCATATTTTGAAAGCTTCTATTCTTAAACTTATGTCTATCTTATCCATGCTTCTGAGCCGTCCAGGAATATTGGTCATATACAGCAATTAACTGCTCTCATTCGTAGATCGATGCTCAGTTCTTGATCACATAGCATTTCATCTTTCTAAATTCGTCTCGGGTCATTCTATTCTTTTTTTAGCACTTTCATGTCACTATCCCATTCTTCCTTTACCAATATACTCAAACTAGTTAAATAGCGGAAGATCAAATAAAATCAAGATGGACCGACCAGCGCTATGCCTGAATCCAATAGAGCTCTTGGGAAAAAATATTAAACCTCCTATCAAAAAAATCCCACAAAAATCAGATTAAATCGAATCTCTGACTCATACCTAGCTTCGTTGTATTTCAAAAGAGAAAACTGGTAAATGTCAAGCAAAAATATAAGTATTCGAGATTTGAGATCAAGGGCTCATCATCATCATCATGACATGCAGCTGACTCGAGGGTGCAGTTTAAATTTAAATAATATGTAGGAATTTTTTGTCTAAATTATTCTTCGAATAATTCTGTATAAATTTTGTTCTAACTTCTAATTTCTAAAATGTCTGCTGAATTTTATTATTCATTACAGTAATTAAGTATTTGATACCGAGAGAGTGAATAGTTGAAAAATATTCGAAAGAAGTGTAATTTTCCTGAATTTCTAAGGTGACGAAGTACTTTTAACACCTGTGTAATTCATCCAAACTACTTATTTTCGGAGACACGAAGCCATACAAATGCTTCGCAAACTTGTTTAACATGAATGAGAAAGGCAAAAATAATAAATTACCTAATAACCGTTGTATGTTTCCAAATATTTCGCCCATTAGGGACATTATAAAGACATGCGATATGCATATTAAAATCTATGGGAAATACCAAGTGATCAATTCCTTTAAGCGATTACCAATAAATTACAAGGAAAGTGGGATTCTCTACGCAGCCTGCGTGTACATTTGATAGTAAAACTGGGCAGATATCGATCCAAACATCACTTTGATTGCACCTGTAGCGCGTAAAATGGTCGACCACACACGTTAAAGTGCTGGTCAGCCAATGGTTGTCCAATTAATCAATTCAAGTGGGAACCACGCAGCTCGTCGCACAAGTTCATAAATGTGAGCTGATAAAATTTACTGTCTGCCATCATGTCCAAATGTAGATTAGGTACATCGTGGTCGTTCGTTTGATACGATAATTGCACTATAATTCATGCAGTCGCTGTCGTTTATTGATGTCAAAACAAGACGGTCGGTTAGCCGAACGCTTGTGTGGTACAAATTGGCCGGATGAGTTTACTCTGGAATCTGCCCAATCTGGATCTGATTGACATTCTTCAATAAAACATGAGTTGGTGCTGGCGAAGAACGATCGAAACGGAACACGCAGCTGGAAGAACGTTAACGGTGGCGCTTCCGCCAATCGCATTGGCAACAAAGCAATTAACATGGTCTCTATCTAGGAATGCAAGTCGTACCAAGAGCTAGAACGATCCTCGGTTATTATTTTACGTCTTACATAATATGGACACCGGCTCCCCTCGGCGACAGACAAATAACATGTGTATATTACGGTCAATTAAATACACGGAGCGGTTCTTAACATTGCATCAAGTGAATTCACTGGCGATGCTGTCATCACTTGAGCTGCTGCTTGATAATGTGTGAAATTGCTGAAGTTAATCGCTTTAATCGTTACAACTACTCCACAACATTAAGCAGGAAAAGGTCTCGATTGACTGACTGCACGCACTTTCTGAATCATTCCGAGTGAATGAATTTGTCACACTTGGTACTGGAGTTCTACGTAAGAATTGCGATTTCTCATGGACCTACAAATACTTAACGTAAACATATTTCCAAGAAAGTATACAGTTTAATAATCACAATCTAAGAAGATGATACGACTGACAGTTTTCTGATAACGCATTTAACGTATTTAAGTAAATTAGATTCTGCACAAAATGATTAGATTTTAAATATTTTGATCGAACACGCTTTCCACTTCTTCTTTTTTCATCCGCTTACGTCCCTAGGGCATCAAGAGTTGCCCATACAAATCAAAGTTAGTTAACTTCAGTGAATACGTTTTAAATATCTGAAAATATCCTTGTTCTTTGTTAAAAGGTTAATCTATTGAAAATAATTTTTAGTGTTTGTTGTCCACAGGTAATCTACTACGTGTAGTCCTGTTTCTCAGAGACAATTTTACAGAATTCAGGTTTGCAGGGGCCATTTTTTATGTCGTAGTGATGCTATTCAAAAAAGGAACAATCGGGGTGAACTATAGAAGGCTTAGGGTATGTCGTAACTTCGTTCTTACAATGGGGGATTTCACATTTTTAGTACTATGGTGATAGGACCTTACTGAAGGTTCGAACACAAAATATATTTGAATTAAAAGATAAAACTGCAGAGCACGATTTATTTGTGACGGTATAAAATAATGGATTTCTGTAACTATGTAAAGAATAACAAAAACATATCCAACCCAAAACAAGGCAACCCGATAAATGTAGTACACACGCACTACATTTACCCCCCTCCCTCAAAAAAGAAAAAAGCGCATGTTAAAGGGAAAACTTCCACAATCACGTGTTCAAAACGTCGGGGTCACCAAATACGGTGCTAGGACCTTACTGAAGGTTCGAACACCAAATATATTTGAATTAAAAGATAAAATTGGAGAGCACGATTTATTTGTGACTGTACAAGATAATGGATTTCTGTAACTATGTAAACAATAACAAAAACATATCCAACCCAAAACAAGGCAACCCGATAAATGTAGTACACGCGCACGTCATTGATTTTTTAACGAATATTATTTTGTTTCAGATCCACTGGACTGAGGGGTCACATCATATCGTTTCTATTCCTAAACAATACAAAAAATTTTTTAACTGCCGAAAAAGGTTAAATTATTTAAATAGCAGAATAGTAGCATAGTAAAGTGTCACCGTGAAATTTACACGAACAGTCGTAAGACGTACGTTTTACTATTCCACTCATCCTTATTAATTTTATGAGGAATATTATTATTATTATTAAATAATTGTTTAAATAGCAAAATAATATATTAGTAAAATGTCAAAGTGAAATGTTGTACGAACAGCAGTAAGACATACGTATGTTTTATTTTGGCAACGTATGCAATAATCGATTTATTTTTCAACAAATATTACTTAAACATACTTAAACAATAATACAAGTAATTCCCCTTTTCAAAGGAAATTTGCTATACAGATTAGTAAGAAAATTCCAAAGAAAGCTTTTCAGTTTTGCAAGAAGGAAACCTTTACGGTTTTTAATTACTTATTTTGTTATTTTGAATTTCTAACGTTATACAGTTTTGAGAATATATTTGAAACCTAAATATACCGTACAATTAAAAAGTTGAACTGGACAAAATATATCAGCAGATTTCAGTATATATTTGTTATTATAATAAGCGGTATATTGTTGCCGACTTATAACGCATTCCAAAATACTTGCGAGCTTCCTAAACGCGAATTGATTTACAGTTATCTATTGGAATTAAGGGTAAAAGTAAGCTGGACCCTCCGAAACGTCGTTCCGGTAAAAGATATGGAAACTAAATTATTTAGTTCCGTTGTAAAATCACCATGCAAGAAAGAAAAACAATAGTTTATTATTCGTAAACAATCTACAACAAACAAAATAAAACTTAAGTGAACATAAAATGAAATCTGTACCTTATATATCCGTCCCACGTTGGATAGCGCGCGGCAAGAGGTAGAAGCACGGTCAAACACTCAACTGTTGCATACAACACCAACGTGTACGTCAGAAGCCTGTTGTGTTTCGGCGTTCTGGCAAGACATTTTTTCTACTTTCAGCCCTGTTTAGAATGCTACAGATTAACTTCCAATTGTAAAGACGTCTCCAGTTCTTACAGATTTTA
>JABXWE010057253.1:0-11593 GCA_014611495.1 Limonius californicus | reverse complement strand
ATTATCTTGCCACTACAAGTGGATATTTTTATTCCGAGGAGGGAAGCTTTAATTACTTAAAGCCCCCCCAACAATAGTCAATAAGTCAACAATGTTGTCCAATTTCCTAAATTGCATTTAGAAAATATTGATTTAGATGATGTACAACAGCTTAAAGAAAAACTGATAGATTTGCCGAATGATTTTAAACATACCGATCATTATACTTATATGCATGTAAGCAATTTGGTACTTACTACCGTATTAATTTTAATAACTGTTATTGTAATTGTTTTGTATAAATATAATTTATTGCCAAATGTATGTAAGAAAAACAAATCACCAAATTTAAAACCAACTGAAATTGTTCCGTAAAAAAATAAGTAAAAATGTAATTTTCCCTGTATTTTTCATTTTTAAGAAGGGAGGAATTATGTAACCTTAAGTAAACCTAGATATAATGCTTTTCACCTCGCTTCTTAGAATATTATGTAGCATCAGCAAAGATAAAGTTTACATGCGCTTCTGCAACATAGATTAAGTTTAGTTACGCTTTTAGCTTCGGGTTATTAAGATCTTTATAAATTGTAATTTATGTAACTCATTTATTGTTTAATGAAAATAAATTTTTTTTATTAAATTCTAAATCGATAAATTAATTCACGTTCGATGTGCGTATCACACGTTATGGTGCGAATATACAATACTATTGTGTGTAGATGAATTTGCAATTGCTTTAAAAACCGTTCGAAAATAAAATATTTTAGATTAGAAGGTTAAACACCATGCATTCAAATATTTGACAGGCTATGGGGTTTTTGGTTCTTCTGTTTGTTTAAATCACTAAGATCCTATATGGTTGTTGTTTAAGTTTTACCCTTAATATTCTGTTCGTATGGAAAATTGGAAATTATGTTCAGGTAGCACTATGCATAAACTGCAGCCAATTCGATTGTATATAATCGAATGTGCCTCGATCATACTGTAATACGACCAAAGGCATTTCACGTAAGAGATTAGTTACACGAAAATCTTGTCGTAGCCTTATTCAAACAACAAATATATTATTCAATTTGTTCTCAAAATGTGTGTATATAATAAAGATTCGCTTTATTTGGGACAAACTTACAATAATTAAAAACCGACCTGTAGTTTGTCTGCCTTTACAAGCATTTGCTCTAGAAGTTTGAGCAATAAACAGGGCGGTGTGTTTAGATTATTTCAACTTTGGGGCGGACAAGGATTTGATCTTACTGTATTTTGCTTGTCAAAACAATAATACCTAATCAGCTCATGCCTGTTACTTGTTTGTGAGGCCATACAAACTTACGTTTCGTAAGACATTGCAGCTTGCATCTTCAGAGTGAATAGAACATTTAATTATAATCAGGGAAGCGGAGTGTTTAAACCTCTTTGACTCAGTCGGATAGAACGACGAAGTTCTGGTTGGCTGTTACCGTTGAGCAAACACGGATCCGGTGGAGAGTAATCGTGAGATCGATGATGCTTAGGAGTCCTTAGAGGACAAACTACTCGAGTCCAAGCTTAATAATTATTAACACCAAATTAAATTGCAGATTATTTATTTCAAATCCAGCAAATGTATGGAACATTTAGAAAACGTTTAACCGTACATCATACCCTGACAGAAGCTGTTTATGCTAATAAATATGTTTATTCCCATCATAAAAGCAAAACCAAACCTTTTGTGATTGCGGACGTTTAGTTTTTCATGGTTTTTTATATCAGTGCTGGAAATTAAATATAATATTAATGTATAATAAGTTGGTAGATGGCTGTGTGTATATAGTTTACCAGGGAAGTTTGCTGCACACAGGAACACCGAAGGTGCACCAACACGTATTACAGTCTACGGAACGTACGTCGCCGTCAGTACACCATGGTTTGCCACAACTATAAAAAATTTGCTTTTTGTAGTCCAATACGTCATAGTATGTGTAAACCGTTTTACCTAATTATATGTGCTAAACCAAGAATGGCAAGAATTAGAACATATATACGGGCGCTGCTAAACATGACTCAGCCGCTGTAATTATTCACGTAGTTTATGTGTACGGAAAACTACAAATATTAATAGCTTGGTTAAATTATAAACCTAATAAAACTCTTGTAGCTAATTGCTACAAGCAATTATTAAATATCGGTCGTGCGTGGGAGGGCACGTAAAGCCATCGGTCCCGGTAATTATACGAATATGTTTGATAGCGTAAGCTATGTAGTCGCACTTCTCTTCTGTGTTCGACGAGTTAGGCTAGTCTCCTGCTCGGCATGCGTGTAAAGAGAACTCATAGAACCTACCCATTGTTGGTAATTAACAGGCTATTTGCCTACAGGGGAAGAAGAAAAAGAAGAAGACGTATTAAATCTGAAGAAAATATCCTAACGACTTTAAAACCTAACCTTTAAGATTGCTC
This sequence comes from Limonius californicus, assembly GCA_014611495.1. NCBI lineage: Eukaryota > Metazoa > Arthropoda > Insecta > Coleoptera > Elateridae > Limonius > Limonius californicus. The sequence goes on along the minus strand of JABXWE010057253.1, from coordinate 9,179 downwards.
GAAGATGATATTTTCTTGAAATCATACACTTTCCTGTAGAATTTGTCTCCAAAATTTTCAACCATAAACATTCTTGGCATCAGAACGGCTAGCTATAAAGCAACTGATCCCCAGAACAATTAGGTATACACTTTTAGGGCATCAGAATGGGTAGCTTTAGACAAACTGAATACCGGGGCAATTACTTGTAAATCAATTGATCGCAGAACCCTTAGCCGTAAACATTCTAGAAAACAAACAGAGTAGCTATAAACAAACTAACAAGCTACCAGAACTAGGTATAAACTAACTAAACACAAATACGACTACCTAAGAAGTATATTGTGAACACTTTAACAAGTATTTATGAAATTATTACAGTAAAATAACTATCAATAAAATAACTGGTCCCCAAAATGGTTAAGTGAAAACTTTCTGCAAAACGATTATCAATACAGTTACTACTACTATAGTTATTTACAAGCAAACTGTCTCTCGGAAAGCCTAGCCATAAACTTTCTGAACACCGAACAGAGCAGCTATAAACAAACTAAGAAGCTACTAGGACTAGATATAAGCTTCCTGGCTACCAGTACGACTAGCTAAAAACTAATTAGCCCTCAGATTAAGTAATCATATATTTTTGGACATCTGAATAAGTATCAGTAGCAGCAATAAACTAAAAAGCCCCCAAGAGATCTAGCTATAACTACCAGAACTAGATATAAAATTACTGGATACCAGTCCGACTAGATAAAAACTAACTGACCCTCAGATTAAGTAATCACAATTCTTCTGGACACCTGAACAAGTAGATAGTAGCAATAAATTAATTGACCCCCAAAAGGTCTAGCTATAAAATTTCTTAGCATCAGAACAAGTAGCTATAAATTAACTGATCCCCAGAATGATTAGCTATACTTCTCCGGGTACTAGAATGTGTAGCTGTAAATTAATTGAACAATAAAGCAATTGCATACAAACAAACTGGTCCTCAGAATGCCTAGCCATGAACTTTATGAACACCGAACAAAGTAGTTGTAAACAAACTAAGGATCTACTAGGACTAGAGTAAACAAACTAAGAATCCACTAGGACTAAATATAAGCTTATTGAACACAATATGACTAGCCAAAAACTAACTGGCCCTCAGATTAAGTAATTACAATTTTTTTTGAACACCTGACCCAGTAGCTACAGAAAAACCTGGCCAGTAGAGATACTACCAATAAACTAACTCGCCCTCAGAAGGCCTAACCATAAATAGAACTAGTAGCTGTAAACTAAGTGCCCCAGAACCTGTTATTAACTAATTGGTTACCAAAACGATTATCTATCAATTAAATCATCCTCAGAACGATTGACTATAAATTTTCTTGGCGCCCTAATGAGTAGCTATAAGAACCCTAGAGCAATTACTTGCAAATAAACTGGCCCTCAGAACGCCCAGCCCTGAATTTTATAGACACACCACAGAGTAGTTATCTACAAATTAAGAAGCTACGAGAACTAGCAACAACCTAACTAAATTCCAATACGATTAACTAAAAAGTAACTGGGTCTCAGATAGTAGTCGCAAGTTCTCTATCAAACAAATATCTACAAAAAAACTGCCCAGTGGTACGACTAGCTTTAAATTAATTGACCCCTAGAATGCCTAGTCTTATTTTTTTTGTTATTCCAATGAGTAGCTATAAACTAAACATCCACCAGAACCAGTTATAAAATGTATGGCCGCCCAAACGACTAACTAAGTGACCGCCATAACGACTACCCACACACTTTCTGAACACCGGAACAAGTAAACTAACACGACTAGTTATTGAATAACTGGTCACCAGAACGACTTGCCAAGACGGTTTTGGACACAGTTACCACCAAACTAACGGACTACTTGAACTACTAGATATCAGAACAAGTAGCCATAAACTAGCTAGCCAGAATATTCCTAAACATTAATGAATTGACTACCAGAATGATTAGGCTTAAACGAAGGTTCCACCAGAATATCTAACCATAAATTAATTGGGTACCAAAACGACTAACCATAAACTATCTGGCCACCGGCTCTGGTAGACGTGTACAAAGTGGCCACAAGGAAAACTGAGATGATTGCTGAAAATTTTAATCTTTCGTAGTTAATGATATTAAAATAGTAATGCAGTCTGGTAAGTTGACTGGTTTCTCAATGTCCTAGAAATGCAGAAAGCGTTACGTTTGTCCCTACAATAGTTATTTAAAGAATTAGGAATCTATTTCTACCTAAAGCCTAATAGGTGTAGTTTCAGAAGTCCATGTTTATTAAAACACAACTTTACATAAAATAGTAAATAAACGGAGTACCTCCTAATGGTAAGTATGTCTGTTGGTGTTCCTACTATGTGTTAGTCCACTATTTCACGATAAAGCTTGTGATTTAAGCTTTTGAGGTGAGTCTTGGTGTTCATTTGATAATGCAGGAAATTGGCTTCGCTGGAAAGAATTTACAAGAGCAATTTGTTTGCAGTCGGTTTTAATATTATTACATGGCTTTTTAATGATATCGGAACAATTCTGCGAAAAATAAAATTAATTGAAAAATTGAGGTTAGCGTGAACAACCGAAGTGGTTAACATTTTTTCCTTAGATGATCAAGAAGTTCCTCAAATCATCATTTAAATTTAGAATTTTTAGATAAGTTAGCTACAATCAAACTAGTTGTTTTCGGCAATGAAAATTATAAGCTAAGGGCTTTAGTGCATATTTTACCATAAACAGTAAATTATTACTAGCTTTGATTTTTTATAGAGTCACATAAAATAATTGGAGACGATTGCGATTGCAAAACTTAGGGGCGTATGCCTAGTTGGAAACTGTATTGTGTATCTTCGGATCTGGTGTTGTAATTTTATTTTTGTCAGCTTTACCATGGTGTGTCCATGTAAACAGGATTGCCTTCTCCTGCACACCAACATTTATTACATTCTGCAATGTACTCGCTACCTGGTTTGCAACATGGTTCTACAATCACCCTGAAAATTAACTCTGGTAAAATGGATCCACTGAAATACATTATTTCTTCTTTATTAAATTGTTATTTCCGTTTAATTGAGAAGGAATTATATAAAGAGAACTTACGTTGCAGCAAAGGCACTGAAATAGAAAAAAACTTAGTTTAAACTGATTATACTACAACAATGCAACTTAATTTGACCCATTTATTTTTTATGAAGTATTAAACTATTTTACACCTGTTATATTTGCAATATTTTGATTTGCAAATATATTAGAATAGAATCATTAATGGGAACAAATAATTGTTTTTGGAGTTAATTGGTTATTGTTTGAATATTTACCATACTTTACCAAAATTAGTTATTTTTCATTGTTTGCGGCGTGAAGAAAAAACAGATATAATAATTATTAATAACTCATTCTATAATAACTTTATTTGTGTTTAATTTATAACATTCAAGATATTTAAGGAATTATTCATGTATATTTTGCTACAGCACATAAAATAAATATAGCAGAACATATTGCCCCATTATTATTATTATTATTACTATTATTATCAAATCCATTATTTATGTTTTAAAATTGTTTACAGTCAAAACGGTCTGTATAAATCTGTTAATTCATATTCTATAATATTCAGCATTTACCATAAGTGCATATTTCAGCAGTATAATACTGTATATATTTCGTTTTAGTCATTCCTAAACCTCTCGATAGAATCGAAGAAGAATTAGTATTGAAATATCAATGTATCGAACTGTAAAATGTACTAAAACAATAAAATATAAAACTATCAGGTAATCGAGGTATCTTTAATATTAAAATGTAGAAATTATCCAAGTGTAGAATATATCGTGGTGCTGACTATATTGAAATATATTTGAGTCTCGAAAATATTGCAATATCGTGCTATGTGAATACAGCAGGTTTCGAAGTATTTTTAGTATGAAGGTGTCGATGTACTGAATTGTAACATGCATCGAAGTGCCGACTGTATCGGACTGTAGGAATTAACCTAGTATATCTAAGCAACTTTAGTATTGGGATGACAACGGTATCGAAGTGGAGAATGCAATTGTATCGGGGTAAGAACATGTCAAAGATAAGAGGATCAAAGTGTTTTTAATATTAAGATGTTGAAGTTAACCAGTAGTGGAATATATTGTAGTGGCGATCGTATTGCAGTAAGGTTGAATGTCGAAAGTATTGTAGTATCGAGTAGTATTGTAGTATCATGAAGAGTAACAAAGTATGAGATAATGAGAAACATGTAAATACCTTATTATAAATACGATTAAACTGTCGATGTACCTAAATGTAGAATATATCGAAATATTGGACTGTCGAAAGTATTATAGCATCGGACTATGAACGCACGAGAGATGTCAAACAATCGCAAGTAATAAAGTATCTTGATATGATGTCGAAATTATAAAGGTATAGAAGGTATCAAGGTGTTGAATGTGTTGAAATATATTAGACTTTCTAAAATATTGTAATATTGGGGTATAAAATCATGAACAGTACCAAATTATGGGAATATGTATCAAAAATATCAAAGTACTTTTAAAAAATACATTGAAGTGTCATCTCTATCAACATATTTGGATCTACGAAATAACTTAGGAAGTTCAATTATCTTTAATACTGATGGCAACGGTACCTAGGCGTCAAACCTATTGAGGTGGAGAACGTGTCCTCTGTAGAAAACATTCTAGCATACGGATTACAAAACCATCGAAAGTATTAAACAATGAAAGATGGACACTATTTGCAGTATTAAGGTGTCGCCGTAACGAATTCTATAGTGTACTGAAATATTGAACTGTAGAAAACATTAAAGTATTGGCCTATAAAGCATGAAAAGTGTCAATATATCAAAGTATCCTTAATACTAAGATGGCGAAATTATTCAAGTGTAGAATATATCAAGGTGGTGAATTTATCGAAATATATTTTTGACTCCCACAGGTATTGTAGTATCGGGATATAAAATCATGAACCGTGTGAAAGTGCGAGATTATCTATAGTATCTGAGTACTCATCTTTAGTGTCAATGTGTAGATATATTGAATTGTAATTTGTATAACAGTATCGAAATATTGGATTATAGATAGTAATTTAGTATATGGAAGCATCTTCAGTATTGTGATGATAACGATATCAAAATGGAGAATATATCCACTATAGAAAACATAATAGCAACGAGGCAAGAATATATCAAATTATCAGAGAGTCGAACTGTTTTTATTTATTGAAATGAAGAAATTATTCAGTAGGAAAGTACAAATTAAGATGGTGAATGTATTGAAATATACTTTACTTCCGAAAGTATTGTAGCATCGGGTAGAATAGTAGTATCATTAAGAGCATCAAAGTATGAGCTATATGAAATTACCTTTAGTATTAATGTTGTCGATGTGTCGAACCACCGAACGTAACGAAATGTTGGACGGTTAGAAGCAGTACACTATCGGGCTAGAAAAGCACGAAAAGTGTCAAAGTAGAGGTATTGAAGTATCTTTAGCGTTATAGTGTTGAAATTATCGAGGTGTAGAATGTATAAAAGTATTCTGCGTATTGAAATATATTAGACTTCCTAAAGTATTGTAGTATCGGGGTATCAAATCATGAACAGTATCAAAGTATAAAAATATCTGAAGGACCTATGTAACTACTCATCTTCAGTATCAAGGTGTCGATATATCGAATTGTAAAATGTATTGTGCCAACAATATCGAAATATTGGACTACAGATTGTAACTTAGTACATGACAGCATCTTCAGAATTGTATTGTAACTGTAGAATGTAACGAAATGTTGAACCGATAAAAGCATTACAGTATCGGGCTAGGAAATCATGAAAGGTGTCAAAGTATCAGAAGTATTAAAGTATCTTAAGCGTTATGGTGTCGAAATGATGTAGAATGTAGCAAATTGTTGTATGTATTAAAATACTAGCTGTTTTGGAGAATCTATGGATATTCTTCTAGTAGAAGGACAAATATATGGTATGTACCGATGTGCAACCTGTATCGAAATATTAGATTCTATAAAGTTACTTAGTGTATTGAAGCAATTTTAGTGTTGAGATCGGGGTACAAAATTATAAAAAGTATCAAAAATGAGAAGATCGAAAGGATTTTCCCCATAGAAGCGTATGTATTAAATTGTAAAATGTATCGAATTGTTGGTGTATTGAAAATGTTATAGTACCGGGCTATAAAAGCACAGCTGTCAAAATATTTGGGTATTTTTGGTATTAAGTTGTTAAATTTATGCAACTGTAGAATGTATGGAGGTGCCGAATGTATTAAGATATATGTAGTTTACTCCCAAAAGTATTGTAACAACAGGATATATAATTATGGAAAGTAGCAAAACATGAGAAAAAAGTATCAAAATATCTTGAAGTTGTAAATTGCTTCGAAATATAGGCCCGTAGAAAGTATTACAGTATCGAGATAAACTCAGCAAATTATGAGTATATTGAAAGTATCGAAGCAGTTTTAGTTTGAAGGTATATCAAGATGGGGAATATATTCTAAAATATTTTACTACTTAACTGTATAACTCGGATGGATAACCTGAAAGCGTTCTATCACAGAAATTATTGTAAATTTGTTTGAACACAATCTGACCTAAAGCACTTCTTCAGTACTTTCTACTTTAGGTACTTTGATATAGCTAATAGTTTTACATACTTTGATATTTTTAGATACTGGCATAGCAACTTACTAACAGTCAAAGTGACTCCATGTTGTTGAGTCCTGGTAATAAACGCTAATACGTTTTAGTTTGTTAAAGGACATCACAGAAACACGCATGTTTTTACAAAATCTATTAGTGTTTCTGCCCAGCAGCAACAATGACCGTCATCGTCTATAGACAACAATAACGTATCGAAATTCTGTTTTACAGCAATGGTATATATGAGTGCCAAAAGACTACGGAACTAATAATAATAATCTGTATTATACAGCTAAGATTGTCGTGATAACGAAACATTCCAAATAGTAAACAAAACTTGTAAATAACAATAATTAAGATTAATTAATTACTGCATTTGCTTATTCGAGGCAAATGATTATGGATATGAACGCGTTCAATGTTCGTATCACACGGTGCGAATATACAATACCGATTGTGTAGATGAATTTACATTGTGGCAATTGTTTAAAAACCGCTCGAAAATAAAATAAGATTAGAAGGTTAAACAGCTTCTAAGTAATTATTCATTAAATTATTTGTTAGGCTATAGGGTTTCTAGTTCTTCTGTTTGGTTAAATCACAATGATCTTAGATGGTTTTTGCTTGAGTTTTACCCTTGATATTCTGTTCGTATGGGAAATTGGAAATTATGTTCAAGTAGTATTATGTATAAACTGCAGGCAATTCGATTGTATGTAATCCAATTTGCCTCGATCATACTGTAATATGATCGAAGGCATTGGAGGTAAGAGATTAGTTACACGAAAATCTTGTCTTAGCCTTATTCACACAACGAATATATTACGTAATTTATCAAAATGTGTGTATATAATAAAGGTTTGCTTTATTTGGGACAAACTATTACCAATAATAAATCAAATCAATTAACAACTTAAATTGCAGATTATTTATTTCAAGGAAAGCACAGCAAATGCATGGAACATTTAGGGTTATTTAGAAAGTGCTTAACCAAACATAAAAGCCCGACAGAAGGTGCTTATGCTAACAAATACGCTCATTCCCGCTATAAGAGCCAAAGCACACCTTTTGTGTTTGCGGACGTGTAGTTTTGGATGCTTTTTTAGATCAGTGCTGGAAATTAAATATAATATTAATATATAATAAGTTGGTAGATGCCTGTGTGTATATAGTTTACCAGGGAAGTTTGCTGCACACAGGAACACCAAAGGTGCACCAACACGTATTACAGCCTACGGAACGTATTTGGCCGTCAGTACACCATTTTTTGTGACAACTATAAAAAAAATTGTTTTTTGTGTAATCGAATACGGCATAGTATTTTTAAATCACTTTACCTAATTATATGTGCTAATCCAAGAATGACAAGAATTAGAACATATGTACGGGCGCTGCGAAACATGGCTCAGCCGCTGTAATTATTCACGTAGTTTAAGTGTACGGCAAACTACAAATACTAATAGCTTGGTAAAATTGTAAACCTAATAAAACTCTTGCTGTTAATTGCTACAAGCAATTATTAAATGTCGGTCGTGCGTTGGAGGGCACATAAAGCCATGTTATGTTCTTTTGATTGTGCCGCTCCGTCCGAATTAGGCTCTAATTGCCGTTTGGGATTGGAAACGTTATTTTAATTGCCGTTTAAATGTTGCTAACAGTTTTCGCTATTATGTTGTTTTTAAAGATTGAGTTATGATAAGGCCAATTTGGAAGTTTCCCTTTGTAGGCTAGATTTGCCGTTCAAAAACATTTCGAGGAATTCCTTTGTTAGCAGTGCTAGCTTTCAAATATCGCTTCCCTAACTTTTCTCGGAAGATGCACGTGTCAATTTCGTTCTAGAAGTGTTTCGTAATGTGTTGCTGTATTTTGGGGGAATGCAGGTTTGGGTGTCGCGGGAGTTCTTCAGTCAGTTTTACATCTCCAATGACTCCGGTCGCTCATTCCATCTAATGGGGCCGTAAATAAGTCGAGTACTGTAGGGGCGGCTTGGGTTTTTCGATGGGTGTCCAACATGTGTGATTTTAGTTTCGCTGTTTTACCGTGGGGTGAATACAGAACTATCGACAAATGCCAGATTTATAGAAACACACTGGATTTATCCCTTGAAAAAGCAATTCATTGCGAATTTGCCGATCGCCGTTGGCGGATTAGTATCTAGCCCATTCGTCGTTCCTGGAGCTGTGTCGTTGCTGCGACAAACTACGAGGGTTGTGCAGCAAACATCACTTCTTGCAATTTTCCCGAAAAACGTCTACCTCTTTGCCTGTATCTGGAAAACAACCCCAGAATTGTGGCCGCCTTCATCAAGATTCAAGGTAAAGAACTAAGTTTTTTGTGTGGTGAAAAAAAAAAACTCTTTTATGCGTAAACTTGCAACATTCGAAGTGATTGAACCTTTTTTTTTTGTTTGTAATAAGAAGCGACCTTCAGGTGCCGACAGTTTTTTTGCATTACCAAACGTAAAGATTAATTATATATATATATATATATATGTATATTGTGTTATTCGTGTA
>JABXWE010057251.1:0-22390 GCA_014611495.1 Limonius californicus | reverse complement strand
ATGATCAAACCAACATCACAATCCATTAAGGATGCAAAATTTTCCCGTCATAAGATTTCATGAAAATAGATACCCTTTTCAACTAAAATATGGTCAAATAAACATCAGAATCCATCAATTAAGAACGCAAAATCTTTCCCACGTAAGTTTTCACGAAAATAGATACCATTACCAACTAAAATATGACCAAACCAACATCAGAATCCATTAAGGATACAAATTCTACCCATCGTAAGATTTCATGAAATTAGATACCATTTTCAACTGAACATCAGAATCCATTAATTAAGAATGCAAAATCTTTCCCACATAAGTATTCACGAAAATAAATATCATTTTCAACTAAAATATGATCAAAATAACATCAGAATCCATTAAGGGTGCAACTTCTACCCGTCATAAGATTTCATGAAAATAAATACCATTTTCAACTAAAAGATGGTCAAATTAACATCAGAATTCATTAATTAGGAATGCAAAAGTCCGTTTCCGACTGTAACGTTTTGCACGATAAAACATGCATTTTGTCCCCGAGCGTAAAATATGATCAAGACTGAACCATCGAGAATCATTAGAGGATGCAAAAATCTTCTCCTGCGTTAAGCATAGTCATGAAAGAGATTGCTATTTTCACTAAAATAGTTCTAAGCATAAACATGAGATCATTAATTCAGAACGAAACATTTTGTCCGCACTCTTCCCTATTAAAGGTTGTTCATGGAGACTAGGAGATTACCATCTTGACCTAAAATATGATAAACGCAACATCACAAATCCATTAAGGATGCAAAAGTCTTTCCGTCATAGATATTTCATGACAATAGAGTCCATTTTCAATAAAGGCTGCAAAATCTTTCCCACATAAGTTTTCACGAAAATAGATACCATTTTCAACTAAAATATGATCAAACTAACATCAGAATCTATTAAAGATGCAACTTCTACCCGTCATAAGAGTTCATGAAAATAGATACCCTTTTCAACTAAAACATGGTCAAATAAACATCAGAATCCATTAATTAAGAATGCAAAATCTTTCCCACATCTTCCTTACTTAAGTTTTCATGGAACTAGATACCATTTTCGACTAAAATATGATCAAACCAACATCACAATCCATTAAGGATGCAAAATCTTCCCGTCATAAGATTTCATGACAATAGATACCATTTTCAACTAAAAGATGGTCAAATTAACATCAGAATCCATTAATTAAGAATGCAAAATCGTTCCCACATAAGTTTTCACGAAAATAGATACCATTTTCAACTAAAATATGATTAAAGTAACGTCAGAATCTATTAAGGATGCAACTTCTACCCCTCATAACATTTCATGAAATTAGATACCATTTTCAACTGAACATCAGAATCAATTAATTAAGAATGCAAAATCTTCCCCACATAAGTATTCACGAAAATAAATATCATTTTCAACTAAAATATGATCAAAATAACATCAGAATCCATTAAGGGTGCAACTTCTACCCGTCATAAGATTTCATGAAAATAAATACCATTTTCAACTAAAAGATGGTCAAATTAACATCAGATTTCATTAATTAGGAATGCAAAATCTTTCCCACGTAAGTTTTCACGATAAAACATACCATTTTCGACTAAAATATGATCAAACTAACATCAGAATCCATCAAGGATGCAAAATCTTCTCCTCGTAACATATCATGAAAGCAGATACTATTTTCAACTAAAATATGTTCAAATAAACATCAGAATCCATTAATTAAGAATGAAACATCTTTCCCACATCTTCCTCACTTAAGTTTTCATGGAACTAGATACCATCTTCGACTAAAATATGATCAAACCAACATCACAATCCATTAAGGATGCAAAATCTTCCCGTCATAATATTTCATGACAATAGATACCATTTTCAAATAAAGGTGCAAAATCTTTCCCACATAAGTTTTCACGAAAATAGATACCATTTTCGACTAAAATATGATCAAACTAACATCAGAATCTATTAAAGATGCAACTTCTACCCGTCATAAGAGTTCATGAAAATAGATACCCTTTTCAACTAAAACATGGTCAAATAAACATCAGAATCCATTAATTAAGAATGCAAAATCTTTCCCACATCTTCCTTACTTAAGTTTTCATGGAACTAGATACCATTTTCGACTAAAATATGATCAAACCAACATCACAATCCATTAAGGATGCAAAATCTTCCCGTCATAAGATTTCATGACAATAGATACCATTTTCAACTAAAAGATGGTCAAATTGACATCAGAATCCATTAATTAAGAATGCAAAATCGTTCCCACATAAGTTTTCACGAAAATAGATACCATTTTCAACTAAAATATGATTAAAGTAACGTCAGAATCTATTAAGGATGCAACTTCTACCCCTCATAACATTTCATGAAATTAGATACCATTTTCAACTGAACATCAGAATCAATTAATTAAGAATGCAAAATCTTCCCCACATAAGTATTCACGAAAATAAATATCATTTTCAACTAAAATATGATCAAAATAACATCAGAATCCATTAAGGGTGCAACTTCTACCCGTCATAAGATTTCATGAAAATAAATACCATTTTCAACTAAAAGATGGTCAAATTAACATCAGATTTCATTAATTAGGAATGCAAAATCTTTCCCATGTAAGTTTTCACGATAAAACATACCATTTTCGACTAAAATATGATCAAACTAACATCAGAATCCATTAAGGATGCAAAATCTTCTCCTCGTAACATTTCATGAAAGCAGATACTATTTTCAACTAAAAGCTGGTCAAATTAACATCAGAATCCATTAATTAAGAATGTAAAATCTTTCTCACAAAAATAGATACCATTTTCGACTAAACTATGATCAAACTAACATCAGAATACATTAAGGATGCAAAATCGTCCCCTATAAGATTTCATGAAAATAGATGCCATTTTCGACTAAAAGATGGTCAAACTAACATCATAATCTATTAAGGATGCAAAATCTTCCCCACATAAGTTTTCATGAAAATAGATACCATTTTCAACTAAAGATGGTCAAATTAACATCAGAATACGTTCATTAAGGATGCAAAATCTTCCCCGCAGAAGTCTTCAAGAAATTAGATACTACTTTCAACTAAAAGATAGTCAAATTAACATCAGAATCCATTAATTAAGATGTAAAACCTTGCTCACATAAGTTTTCACGAAAATAGATACCATTTTCGACTAAAAGATGGTCAAATTAACATCAGAATCCATTAACTGAGAATGCAAAATCGTCCCACATAAGTTTTCACGAAAATAGATACCATTTTTGACTAAAAGATGGTCAAATTAACATCAGAATCCATTAATTAAGGATGCAAAATTTTCCCCACATAATTTTTCATGAATATAAATACCATTTTCAACTAAGAGATGGTCAAATTAACATCAGAATTCATTAATTGAGGAGGCAAAATCTTCCCTACATAAGTTTTCATGAAAAGAGATAACATTTGCCACTAAAAGATGGCCAAACCAATACTAGAATCCGTTATTTAAGGATGCAAAATATGCCCCATATAAGTTTTCATGAAAATAGGTACCATGTTCGAGTAAAATATGGTCAAATTAACATCAGAATCCATTAATTAATGTTGCAAAGTCTTCCCTGTATAAGTTTTCATGAAAATAAATACCATGTTCATCTAAAAGTTAGTCAAATTAGCACCAGATTCCTTCAGAAAAAGCTTCTTTTGAATTAATTATGTTTACTCACTAACTTGAAATTTGACTAATTTAGAATATTCAGAATTAGTTGATTGCTTCAAATAACTCTTTAATTATACAGAATGTATTCATTTCGGTATTTGCTAAGGTGCTAATAAACACAGAACTATTTCAAGTAGGTTGCCAAGCTACAATTTAGTATCTTCTCAACCACATTTTAGACAGATAATTTTCCAGTTTAGCTCTAGAATAGTGTTAAAAGCTTTTATTTAAATTGTTACATTTTTAACCCACTTATATTATTTAATATTATATTATATACCTACAAATATTTTTCTGCATTCTACAAGTGTCAGAAATCCGATTGGATTTTTAATTTACCGTTCACTTAACTGCAGAGACACCGTGAAACCCATCAAAGTAAAGTTAACGAAATTTTGCAAACAATATATTCTTTTAATTGCAGGACGCCCATCCTCGTTATGCTTTCGAATACGGTGTAAACGATCCCCACACAGGAGATGTCAAAGAGCAAAAGGAGCAGCGAGACGGCGATGTTGTCCACGGACACTACGCTCTGGTGGAGCCTGATGGAAACGTTCGCACTGTCCAATACACAGCCGATTGGGAGACAGGTTTCCATGCTAAAGTTACAAACTCAAAACACCGCACGCATGGCTGAAAACGGCCCGAAATCAGCCAGTTGCATTAACAATTACCACAAACTATTTTTAAGTTATTTTTTAATCCATCATACATCTCATGTCATTGCTAGTCTAACAACCATCACGACAGTAGTACAATCATTATACAGTGTGCGTCAAAGTTAGTCGGAAAATTTTAAACATTGATATACAGAAGGTGTTCGGTTTAGCAAAAAAATTCATGTTAAATATATCAGTGGTTTAATAATGAGGACGAAATAGTGCTTAAAATATATTTGACACACGCTGCATGCATTCGCCATTTCATCACTCCATATTTTGAAAATAAAGTATATATTTTTGTAAATAATTGTACCTTAATGTGATATGTACATCTCATATTCCACGTTTAATAAATCTATTTAATAAAAAAAGCTGCCATTTTGAAATTCCACGTCAAATTGGTCTAAGGAATGCAATTATGTCATAAGTAGGACAAATTGAGATAGTAAAATAGGTAAGGCTAAGGCGCAAAAACTAAATTATGACAGCCCCAACAGCATAACATGTAAAGTATCGTGTCATGCACCGGCGTAATCATAAATAGCTATTATTGGTGCAATTTACAACAACCTACTTAAAACACATGCAAAATTTAGTAATCTGCAGCCAATCAATAGACAAGATAGCAGATGTTTTCCACTAATAATTTCAATGGTGTAAAAGCAGGCGGACTCGGTCAAATAAAACGAATGCTCCACATAAGTGAAAGTAAGTTATCACATACACGACTAATGAATACGTAATAGATGCTAGAAAGTGGTCTAGATATCTCAGAAGATATAAATTAATATTACCAACCGTTTCCTATTAGGATAATTGAACGTAAACTACGACCGCTATGACCATAAGGCCTGGTGCTTAGTTCTTTTGCAACAACAAATGTGACTAACTTTTTTAGTTAAACACTCGTAATTATTTTACTAACACTACATAGTCTCAAGATCTATGGTTAGACTGAAATACGCGTATAGACAAACAAACCAATCCTCTTTTTAACCAAGAGACCGCCTGCTGAAGCAGATTAACCAGTAAAATTAGTAGGGTTTAATTTTTTTAGTAATACCAGAGCGCGTATAATTATGGTCTTTAGTATTAATAATAATATTTAAATGAAGTAAATCCATTTGTTATCTCTACGAAAGAGGAAAGATTGCAAAGGATTGAGATATTTATATTTCTTTCTTTCTTTTTTTATCAATTTCTCTTTTACCTTACGGTGTCGAAGTTGCCGTTCATATATTCGGGATTAATTCAAGGTGGTGGGTCCCCCCAGTTGGACTTACAACACGCTCCTCCAACTCCCCTCAACTATATTCGCTCTATCCATTTTCACTATTTGTGTTAATTGTGTGTATGATGTTGTGTGTGGTCTTGCTACTTCTCCTGGTCAGCCAGTGGTTAGAAGAAGCGCCGTTAATTGTAACCCAATGTCGAATGAATTCCCGAGCTTGATACCGACCTTAGGAATTACAGAAAAATTTCTGCCTATCCTAAGGTTTGAACCGACGACTTCGCATTGCGAGCCTAGCCCTCTTACCACTGGTCTCCACGGGGTTCGAGATATTTATATTTCAATAAAGAAAATTTCCAAGATCCTCCAAATAATGATAAACTGCGGCCTGTCTACCTACCTAAAAAAAAAACTGCGTTATGTTAATTTTTGATATTTCAGAAATTTACACATAATTGAATATGAAAGTAAGATAAAATAGTGTCGTCAGTTGCCACTGTTACGGTGTTATGTACAATTACTTTCACATTTTTATTTATCTTTTTTTTTTTTCACAGCATCGATTTATTTAGTGCGTAGTAAATATTGTTTCCCTTACTCACTCTGTTCGTTCCTTCTACCTCTATTTTTCCATCCTTGGTGATTACGCTTGCCAAATATTCATATGTAGTAACTCTTTTCAAACTGATCCCTTTGTTTTACGATGCAATTCTAGTAATGTATATGCAAAGACGAAATAGCAAAAATGGGGTCGGATTTTTAATTCATCAAAGGTGAGAAAAACATATTGCTTCCGCAATATCAATATCGGCAAGCGTGGCATACATAATATAGCACCATCTAAATAACTACCAGACTTGACAAAAATAATTCAGCTATATATCCTAATTTCATATTACTGAAAAGATGACGTTGAAGGGTACTATGAAGGCATAACAAAGGCAACTAAAGGAGTGAAAGGAGAAGAAGCACGATATACCCTGTTAATAAGAGAGTTCAACTCTAAAACTGGGAAACAACATACTAGAGAAAATTGTGTAGGACTTTATGGTTTTGGAGAACGAAACTGTAGAAGACAAAATGTTGTAAATTTCTTAAAAGAATATACCCGATCCCTTTACTACATTAATATATACATGATTATATATTTACACCTTCTTACACAGAGCATATATTATCAAAACCACTACCTAACACAAACATCTAGCTAAGCCAATATACTTTGTGAATATTATAGTCACAACGCTTTCATATCTATGCATATATTTACAATGAACCAAAGTAAAAGGAAGCTGAATAAACAAACCAGCGTTTTATGTAAATTACTTCAAACGGTATCCAGCAAAGACTATCAGCCGACAACTGCAAGAAATGATTTAGGGTCGATCCACACTATAGTGCCGCTCTCGATACGCTCTCGGTTCGATACAATCTCCTCATATTTACATTGCCGTTCAGGCTCCGGTCTCACTTCAGTCGTGTCTCATCAATCATGTTACAAGTTCGATGCAAATAGTGAAAATGTCATTTTTTAACTTTTCTACTGAAGAATTAGCTTTGATAGCTATTCTTCTATTTCAATTAGGAGTTCATCTGAAAATTAATAATACAAATTTAGTCATTAGAAATTTTATAGTTGTTAAGTTTAGCATTTGTCGTTTATATTTGGTTATATTAAATTTTATCTGTCTTTGTGTGATAATTGGAAATAAAGTATATAGAACAACTAATAAATTAATAATAATATATAATTACCGTTTTCAAAAGACCACAATTTTTCTTTTGCCATCACCAGCTTGTTGGTGGTTTGCATCAAATCGAGCACTAAACGGAGTGGACGGAGATCGAAGACGTATTCACACTGTCGCTACAAGTCCTGACAAGTCCGATCTCGCTCCGATAAAGGGTCGATCCACACTATAGTGCCGCTCTCGATACGGTCTCGATTCGATACAATCTCCTCATATTCACATTGTCGTTCAGGCTCCGGTCTCGCTTCAGTCGTTTCTCATCAATCATCAATCTTACAAGTTCGGTGCAAATAGTGAAAATCTCATTTTTTAACTTTTCTACTGAAGAATTAGCTTTGATAGCTATTCTTTCAGACGATGGGTCAAGAAGCATCAAAACACAGAGAAAAAGAAGAAGACGAATGTGGGTACATCCACGTTTACAAGCACGAATAAGTGGACGCGACTGCCTCCCTGGACTTTCCCATACTGGAAACTGTTCATATCATCTTTATTCAACAGTAGAGTTATTTTCCTCAAAACGGTTGTTCAAGCGCTATCCTAAAACCTTGCCTCGTAACGAATAGACTTACAAGGCTTGTAAGAAGTCCCGCCAAATATCTGCGGTGCCCCTTAATTTCCTATTAATATGCAACCAGGCATACTTCATTCTCTACCATATACGTGATATTGTGACTGCAAATTGAGTTTGCTGTGATTTTATAACAGACAGACATTTTTTAAAAAACCACTTTTTTGGATTCCTAGAGACCCAAAACGGATATTTCTGTTAAAATCTCGATTTCGAAAATTAAGTATTAAATACAAAATTTTGATAAATAATTTATAACTTGTTGTTGTAATACCGGTTAAAGAAATGAATGTAGCGCGACAGTATGGCAATGGTTCTGAACCAAAGTGCGCGGGGCTGTCCGTACCGCTAGGCCGTCGCGCGGTCTAACTAGTACCGATCGCTATTGCTACCGAGGTAAAAGTCCCTGGAAATTATATTTTGTAGGGCATAAAAAATCGATTTTTTTATTTTCGCGGAAAAAGATTCTTTGACGCAAACAAATAACAACCGTTAGAATAAAAAAAATTATTTTTCTAAAAAAGAGGGGGGAGGGGGCCGGTGCGCTTACATATATCCACGAGTGTAATATTTCTTTGCATATTCATATGCTCCATTACGTACTGAGCGATTCAGTGAAAACCCCAGCTTCCTATCTTTTTCGTTTATTAATTAAAGGAGTTTGAAGTTTCAAACTTCCAAGCTTCGTAGAGGGCGCCACAGGAAAATTACGGAGTTCTTCAAAAAATATATCGATAGCCCCTTGCGAGGTCTGTCGACATATGAAGTTTAAAAAAATTCCTTGCAGCAGTTTTTGAGAAATAATTTTTGGAAAATTTCCAAAATTTTGAAAATTCGTAATTTAGGCCCCTTATAATTTTTCAAAAAACTTTTTATATCACCTCATTTTACCCTTCATATACTATTCAGAAAATAAAAATCATTTGAATCAATTCATCCGTTTTCGAGTAATTGGGCGTTAAACTCAAAATTTTCAAAAAATCATAGCGCCCTTCAGTTTAAAGCTAGCGAGTTCGGCAAAAAACTAACAGATTTGTCTTATGACCCTCTATCGTTATCCGCGATAAAAGTTTCAAAATTGTAATCACGAAAAAAAGTGATACCAAAAAAACATGCGTAACTTCCGCTTCCGGTTTCGGATTTTTTTGAAAAGCTTATTTTTTCGATGAATTTTCGATACACCCCCGCATTCCAAAGCGCATCAAAATCGGAGCAATACTTTCGGCTGTAGGAGCGTCACATACGTACGTACATACGTACATACGTACCCACCCACAGACAGACATTTTTTAAAAACCACTTTTTTGGGTTCCTAGAGACCCAAAACGGATATATCCGTTAAAATCTCGATTTCGAAAATTTTCATGATTTCAATACTTACCCTATACCTATAAGGTATGGGAAAGTAAAAATTAAGAATAAATAGAAAAGGTTAGTTATGGGATCTGGAATTAAGAAATACGAAGCACGTTCTGGAAATAGCAAGGAATTACCAGCCCATACAAAAAAACTACGACAAATCAAAGTAATCAAAAATAAACATGAGATGAATTACAAGAACTGTAAGGATGTTGAGAAAGAAAATGTGAAGCAATTTTTGATAATGCAGTTCACAGAGTTTCAACATTCTTATTTTTTCAGGAAGGGCAAAACTTAAAAATAGCACATTAATAATTTGATGTCGCGTTAAGCAATTATAGTCATTTGTTAATTGTTATTACTTCGTTGAAATTCATATTTATGTTTTAATAATAATAATAATAATAATAGTCTCAATTTCAACCCGTTGAATTTGAATTACGATTATTAAAATATAATTATAGTCATTGTTTTTTTTTATTTAGAATACATAGAATGTTAATATTTTTAAAATATTGTTACATTTTATAAATAATTTTAGAATTGGTATTTGTTTATCATACAAAACTGTTTATTGTATATTTCAAGAAAAATTATTTTTTTTTAAGTTTTGAAACATTATTTAATATAAATTTATCAGCAGTTTATAGAATTAAAAAATACATATTTTTACATTTTTAAGAGTTTCATAATACACTGCTCAACAAAATTAGAGGAACACTTTTTTGAGCGCCTATAAGTTTTCCAGCAAATGATGAAAGCAGGATTTTTTCTTGTTATATTATTCTCTAGACCTTTATTGACAAAGTGCAAAAAGAATTACGGCGATTCGTTTGCTCGTTTTCATAGTAGACGCCAAAATGTAAAGAAAGTCTCAAAACAAAGTGGTTTTTGACCACAAAGCAAACATCTGAAACTCATCAAATTAGTCATTGGACACAATAAAACCGTCAGTTTTGACTTTTTTAATGCTTCTGAGACCAAAATGCGTAATTTAAGTGAAATGGAAGTCGCGAGGACTGTTGCTTTGCTTGAAGATGGTCGATCTATGCGATATGTAGCAAACCAGCTCCAAGCGACTCCATCTGTTATCTGTAGAGTTTGGCATAGTATCAAGAAACGGATGGATATTCCAGGAGAATTGAACAAGGCCGTGAAAGAAAAACTACCACTCGGGACGACCGGTATATTGTTAATACTTGTCTTCGCCGACGAACTGCTACTGTTCGTGAGCTACAAAATCTACTCCGAAATGCCACCGGTGTGACAATTTTCGATCAGACGGTTACAAGACGACTCAAAGAAGTCAATATGACTTCTCGCAGGCCTGTGCGAGCTCCCCGCTTGAGCAGGAATCACAAAGTTACCCGTCTAAACTTTGCCCGCGAACATGTGCAATGGCAACTTCGACACTGGAGGTCTGTGCTTTTTACAAAGAGTCGCGGTTTTGTCTAACTCGTTGCTATGGTCGTACACGAGTGTACAGACGTCCTGGAGAGCGATACACTGCCGCGTTTATACAGGAAGTGGACCGATTCGGTACCTACTGGATCGGTCATGGTGTGGGATGGCATTAGTATAGATGGTCGCACCGACTTGGTTGTCGTTCCCCAACGTCTCAATGTACAAATTTATGTAGACGAATCTTCAAGAGCATGTTGTGCTATTTGCGAACAATTTCGGCGATGGCTTCATCCTACAGCAGGATAATTGTAGAGTTCATACCACTAATTTAACAACAAACTTCCTCCAGGAACAAGAAATCCAAGTGATGGAGTGGCCAGCCATGAGTCCAGACTTAAATGCCATTGAACACGTTTGGAATTTACTCGACAGGCGCATTAGGAAGCGTCCTGCTGCACCTCAGAATCTTCAGGAGTTGGCTGAGGCCCTTGTGGAAGAATGGCGAAATCTACCACAAGACATGTTAAGACGTCTTATTTGCAGCATACCTCGACGTTACCAGGCTGTTACTGAAGCTAATGGAGGGCACACGCGCCACTAAAGCTTGGTATTAGGGCGTTAACAGAATTTCCATTACATTTTAAGTGATAAAACATATTTCGATTTTGGTAGTCTTCTCAATAGTTTGGTATTACTGAAGAAAATCGTTTAATTAGCGCATATTTGTTGTATGTATCTTGTTAAGTAATGTTGAAAGAACAATATACTAAAGTTGATACTTGCGTTTGTCTTTAATTTGAAAAATTACGCACGGCTAAAGTAATAAAAATAATAATAATAAGGTTTATTTAAAACATGCTCGTAAAATTTACAGTTTTCATTACGGTTACAATTTTTGTTTTGATTACGTCTAGAAAAAAAGTTGGTGCCTTAATGCTTTAATTAAACTGAATTAATACTCACTGAAGCATAGCTTGTGCGTGAGGTTTGGAAGAAAAATCCGGTACAATATTGAATTTATTAGCTATCTTATTCCTAGGATTACAACTAATTTATGTATAGCACTCTTTAGGTGTCTACAGTTTAGTAACTACTCATCAGTCTATGTGAGATTGCACTTAATTATGTTACATACTTTTATGGTTACGGTCCTAATTAAATTATTATTCTAAGTACAAAATCGCATCTAATTATGTTACACTCTTAATTTATTGTCAAAAACTTAACATATTTCCAGGGGAGCAGTGAAAAAAATAAAATAGAAAACAAGTATCTTATAGAGTAGGAATTCCTGTTAATGAGTGTAAGCAGCTATGATTGCATAAATATAAAGATTTTATGTTGTTGGGAGAACCTTTTCTTAGAAGTATTTTTCTACGTATGCTATGATTTTGAGCCGATCTTGTGTTTGTATCCAATTCATGATTTTCTTTTTGAAATGCGTAAGTAGTTTTGTACATCTGATTTCTTTGGGGATTAGGTTGAATAGCCGTGGCCCAATAAAGTTGACAGACTTCTGACCGACTTTTTTCCCAGTTCTGTGTAATTTGCTGTGGTTTTTGCTTTTGGTTCTGGTATTATGCTGATGGTCGATATCTTCTAATTTATTTTATTTATTTAAGTGTTCCCCTAATTTTGTTGAGCAGTGTATAAGTGAATATTTATTTACAGCCAAATACCTATACACCTGCCTTGTTTGTAATAAATTTACTGAACAGACATCAAATTATATACTCCTATTACTTTAAAATAAAATGGATGGGTAGGCTGAAGTACGGAACATTTTCTACATGAAGGTTCGGTCATGTGACGGATGCAATGAAGGTATTAACGGTTTAAAAAGACTTCCGGTTTACCCGGAAACGATAAAAACTTTTTCATGGCTCATGTTATGTTGATATTCGATTAACAGATCAAAAGTATTAAGCTTTTAGAAAATCAAATTGTTCCCGATCTTGAAGAAGGCATATGTCCAGAAATGGAACACTTAAACGCTCGTTATCATGAAGTGCCAAGGAAAATGTACAACCAAAGCAACCAACTCCTATTATAATTCATTCAAAATGTGATTGTATAACTGCTTTTAGCTGTTAGCAAACCATAGCACTTCTACCGCAAGACCAATGTTGTTACAGTAAACACTAAAACTGTTAAAACTTTTTCTACAAAGAATAAGTGGAAATACTAAAGTGACCATTTATGGAGTAATAAAAGTCCTCCCCGCCACTTTTCCGAGATACAGGCCTAAACAAATCTTTCAAACAGCGTGTGTGTGTAAAACAAAATAGAGACCACTAAGTAACCACCTTTGTCAAGGGGCTACTAAAGAGAGCGAAAATTAACGTTTCCTATCACCATAGATGTGTTAATAAGCGACATTTCAACTTGCCGTTTTTATAACTGTCAGATAACATATCCAAGATTAAAATAAAATTAAAAGATTATCGAAAGAATCATAAAAACCGATCATACAAAATTGCCTAAATTAATGTAAAAATTCGCTCAAATCAGCCGACGTTTATGACACATGCGGACTTAATTTAATAAAATTATTTCACTTTCACCCTATTACAAAATACTGTACTTTAAGAATATAATACAAACAACCCCAATGTCAAGATTTATCTAATTTTCTTAAAATAGGAAACAATGTCAAGACTGTATTATAGTTATTTTGTGGTATGTAAAATAGTCTATGTATGTATACATATAAATATAGATACTATACGCATTGGCTTTTGGATGAGCTGCAATTCGCTATACTTAGACGACCCTAAACCATGCAAAGAACAGCGAAAGGAATACAATGGTTTGCCAAAATAAAAAGTTACACAAATTATAATTTACAGATCAATTTAGACTGCCCTTAAAGTTGCTGAAAATCTATGATGATAATTTAAGTTTGCATTATTACTCGTGTAATTGTCATTATTACAATCTTTTCGTATTATACCAATGAACATCAACATATTAATTTACATAAATTGAAGTAATGGGCCCTAACTGGATATACAATAAATTGCAGGCAGTGAAAAGTGCATAATTATACAGGCACCCAAATTTTTAGCCGTAATAATTGACCTATTCATCAAAAAAATTAATGTAGAGTATGTGGCCATTTTATCCAATCAATTTGCAATTTGGGTTGTCTAAAGTTTGCTTTTAAAACATACATTTTATACACCCAATGTATCTTCATTTAAATAAACATTTGTTATATTTTATTAAACAAATAATAGAAATATTTACATTAATCAGTCAGAGGATAATTATCACAACAGTGATGTGTTAACCTAAAACTACTCTTTCACAGAGACCCATTTCACTGCTGTATTCACAAATGGGGCACTCATATTTCATGTCAGCCAGCTGGTTACCCTAAAAATTGATTCATTTAAAATTGTCTACAATTAAATGCAACTAAGTATTTTCGTTTGCCTTTAAGCATGTGTAACAAAAAATATGTGGGCAGCCCATATGATATGGTAAAACAGGGGGTTTTCCACAATGGGCACAGCAACTTCTAATGGTAATAATCCTATTCTCAACTTGTGTAAAAACTAGTTTTGTATGGAATGGATTTAAATTGTGGACTATCCTTCTAATTTTATGGTAATTTATTAGTGGCAAAACATGAACTAGCATTTCCTAAAAAGAACAAAATTAAAAAACACAACTAACAAAAATATGTCACTATCATACAATAAAACCATTCCATAACAACTCACGAGTCATGTATTTTGAACCAAATTGCCGCTGTGCATTATCACGTGCATACGTTTGATCTAAACACAACATTCTTTCAATAAAACGTGGTTTTTTACCCGACTGTAAGAAAACCGACAAATTGATAAAAGCACAAATTTTAATAATAGTGTCAATTTTAACTATTAACTTATAAGCGTCGTTAAAACTTGGCAACATTTCGAATCTGTATTTAAAATATCCTAAACTACTAAAAATACAATACAAAATCTTCTTGGTTTGAGACATATTGTTATACTTTATTGCCAACAATTTCTGACCAAATGTATTCCCATTTTTAAGGATTGAATAGTTCAGT
The DNA here is from genome assembly GCA_014611495.1 of Limonius californicus. NCBI lineage: Eukaryota > Metazoa > Arthropoda > Insecta > Coleoptera > Elateridae > Limonius > Limonius californicus. The sequence goes on along the minus strand of JABXWE010057251.1, from coordinate 7,606 downwards.
ACTAATAATTTTACAAGTAAATGTATTTCAGCTTCGTACAAGGCAGTGCAACCAGGCTAAAATAGAAAGTGGTCAGTGAATATATGTTAAAGCGATCCATACTTACAGGTAAATATGCAGTGCAATTCTGTACTAATTTCAGTAGTATTTTATATATTTCGTTATCTAAATGGACAGCATCCATTTGTGTAACGCGAAGTAAATTATTTGTTGCCATTTTTCAATAATGTTTTACTGGCTGAACGACCTTATAAACATAACCTTAGTTTCTAAAATCTAAAGCTCGTGAAGTTAGCTTTACATTTATATTCCTATTTGAAATTAATATTCAAACAAATTACAATCTCTAAAATAGCGAAAAAACGAGGGGGCCATTTAAAATTTATCGAATTTTTAAATTAAGGACCCTAAAATGAAGAAATACATAACTTTCCTCCAAAATGCAACAACAGCTAACAGACGGAAGTCCTAGGTAGTTCAATTTAGAGTATTTTTCGAAATATTGACAATAGTTCAAATTTTATATACAGGGTGATTTTATTTTTTTTTTTGTATTAGCCCGCAACATCCCTTTGTTGGGCAAGGGCCTCCCCCATAAGGGGGGTTGTTGGAGAAAGGCGCCGCGTTAACGCACCCTTCGGGCCACCCATCCATGATTTTAAATATGTGCGAAAAATTGTAATTACCTAAAACTGATGATATTTAAGCCCTAAACCTACTACCTAAACCCGTAGTAATATTTTATAAGTTCGGCACCGTTACAAGTGTGTAACTTTAACGTTTTTATGTAATCCATTAACTAAAATGTAAATAATTTCCGTTTCTTCTCCTTTGTTCTTTTAGAAAGCTTACAGTTCGAGCTTACTTTATCAGTTGAAATAATATACAATTGAGTATGAAAGGTGGATGAAATTTACCTCAATAATGAAAAATTCAGTTTAAAAATTTGTAAATTAGAATATGTTGAAATCGAGATGGTTAACCTAAGTTTTATTTTATAAATTTTCTGAACATGCATTCTATTTTCCAAAAACAAAAGTCTTAAATTAGTTCGAAAATTAAACATTGGATAAATTATTTAACAAAATATCAAAATAGAAATAACAATTTAAATACATACATCTAATTTACAATTCTTTAAACAAATTTTTTTCTTCTGGACCAGATTTTAGCCACTTTCATAGTCAAAAATAATCCTGGTGATTTGGGGGTTAAATATCATCAGCTATGCCTGGATAAAGTTTTTCGGACATGTTAGAAATCACCCTGTACAGTTTGGCTCCCCCACTACAGAGGACTCTCACTAAGACACTTATTTTTTTAGGATGGGATTTATATGCCCCATAAAACTACTAAAATGCAAATTTCCGACTTCAAAGATGTGGTTCTAAAAACTACGCATTTCCATTTCCAGCTCACAAATCGAGATTTTAATCTCGAAATCTCAGGCTTTAATGTCGGAATTTCTAACATTAGCCTCAAAATTAGAAAATTTTTGAGAGTATCCTACATTAATCTGTACAATGGGCCAAATATGGCCTAAGTGCATAGAGATGCTTGGAAAACCGCGTCCTAGATCTCGCTCTTTCAAAGCAAGCAAGCAAGCAATCCTACATTAATCTCAGAATTGCCAACCTCTTCTTACCAACTGCTAACTCTTTTTTTATTACCACTGAATGTGTTTCAACAAATTTCATTAATAGCTTATCAATAATAAATTAAACATAAACATCGAAAATAGGGAGAATATAGTCGGAAATTCGAAGTTTAATGTTGAAAGTTTTGGGATTCAATTAGAGAAACATAATTTTAAAAATTACAATTTTAAAGTCGAGAATAAAACAAAAGAAATACCTTACAGTAATATTGCTAAAATATTAATTATTATTTGGTTGTAGCTCTAGGGGTATTTAACTACCAACTGTGACGGTTGGTATAACCTCAAAAATACAAATAAAGATGTCTACCAAGAGCACAACTTCTGTAGATGCTAGAGCAGAACTTGCAGAATTAGTTAAAAGAAAAGCGGAAATATCGGTAAGTATAAAAATAAGGCGGCGTTGTTTCTCATTCTTCTTTAAAAGGAACCATTTCACGTTAAGAATTTTCCTAAGCCTTTGTTTATTCTATGTGCAACAATAGCAAACAACCTCATTTACGCGGTAAAATTTAAATATTGCAGGAAACATTAGCAAATTTAGAAAGACAAATATACGCTTTCGAAGGCTCATACTTAGAAGATACACAACTATATGGGAATATCATAAGAGGATGGGATCGCTACTTATCCAGCAATAAAACAACCAATTCAAAATCAGACAAACGAAATAGAAAATTCAAAGAAGCGGAAAGACTGTTCTCAAAATCGTCTATAACATCAATGGCCGTAAGTTAAATATATCCAGTAAGAGTTAGATGTTATAATGTGAATTCTTGCAGGCTGTCAGTGGACTTGTAGAAACTCAGGAAAAATGTAAGAAAATGTTTAAAAATAATATGTATGTGTCTATTTTAATTTTATTCTTATTAGCTGAACGACAAAGTGATACAGAATCGCAGACAAATGAAGATTCGAGTGATACAAATACTGCATTACCAACAACAAACCATATAGATTCCACCTTAAAAAGTGCTGGGAAGCATTCAACAAATTCTTCTGGTTCATTTACTTCAAACGGGACACAGAACCAAAACGGTTTAGACCGATCTAGCCCTGCTAGAGAAGTATCAGCAAAACAGAAGAACTTCAGCAACAGCGCCAAGAAAAACAATAGTAAAAAAGCTAGACATAGATAATTTTTTGAATCATTTTTATTAGGCACAAATTTTCAATCAATTTTAATCAGTCGATTTTAGTATTAACAAACACATTCAATCGGGTATTAATTTGTAGGTTTTACTTTTAGATGAATTATGACGATAAAAAAAATAACTCCCTTATGCAAATTTCTTCTGATCGTCGAAATATTTTAATGTTTGCCTGTATTTATACAACTCCCTAATTATTTTAGTATTAGATTAGAAAACTTACAAGTTAATTCTATATCTAATATTGAATGTGCTGTATTGTAATACAAATGACTCCTTTTAAAAATATATTTATTTGTAAGTACCTAAGAATAAAATGTCTTTTGTATAGAATTCTTCATTTTTTTTAACTTAAATTCTGACACCAGTTTGTTAACGGATCCTTTAAACAAATGCAATTTGTGACGACATACCACAAAAACAATTAAAGAGAAATACTAAAGCATTTAAAAAACCTTTTAATAAATCCTAAATATATTTTAACATATATATTATAAAATCAAATAAATCTAACATTCACCTTAACTAAAATATAAATCTGATAATATCCCTTTTAATAAAATGTGGAACAATAAAGAAACTTCACATGATTTAATTCCTCAAAATATGCTTCAGTATTGCATTATTAGTTATCACAATTAGTTGAACACTTGGTTAAATGTGCCTGCAAATCTTGTTTCTGCAATAATAAAAATGAATCGTTGAAAATATATATTTACAATTTACATACGTTTCAAAATAATTGGTATTTTCTTCTCGGAGCACAATTTGGTTGCAATATAGAACAATATAGTAATAAATGACACAGTTATTGTTGCTATAATGAATACGATTTCGTCTTTTTGTCTGTATTTACAACAATTTTCACTCCAGTACCCTCTCGTACCATTCATCTGAAAATTTTAAAGTTGCTCCTTGTTAAGATTTTTAAACAACTTACCAAATCCACAATATCCATGCAAACACCAATTTTTTCATTTTCATTGCTTATACTTATGTAATAATTATTTAACATATTATATGCATCCATGCACTTTGAACAGAGATTTGTTTGATTAACATCTGTTCTATTAATACAATCAGTTAAATTGATAAATAAATTATTAAATGTGGTGGTTTCAACAGAAAATTTATTTGTTAAACTTCCATTTATGATTTGAAAGCACTCTAAAACAAAAGTATACATTTATTTAAGTTTAGGAACATAATTACTGTTTCTTCTTGCATACTGACCATAACACTTTGCACGATTCCATAAATCACAACTATTATCATATAAAGTTTGCACAATTTGCAATCGGTCAAGATTTACATAGCCGTCTATACATGGAACACCATCATCTTTAATCTACAATTAATTGTGCACACATTATTAACAATTAAAAACAAAGATAGTGTACATACCACCGATAAATTCTTATAACTGTCCAACACACCAATGTAAATATCTACGCAAGCTTCGCAAAATGTAATAGGACGTGAGTATGAAACCGCACAGGAAGTAAACGATGAGAGGGCATGTGCTAAGTTATCTCGGTAAATTGTACAATTCGCTGTAGAGTTAGAAATCTCTGCAAAAACAGCCCTGAGAAAAAATTTACAATTGAAAACATTTTCACAAATATTTACTTGTGGTCCGTGGTAAAACACATCAAAAAAAGCCACACAATCATTATGGTGTAGTATTTCACATCACGGAAACTTTTATGAGTAAATAAAAATAAAGATTAAATACAGGAAATACATAATGTGCACTAAATAGATAAGAAATATAGAGGTTATAATATTATATATGAACACTTTAAATGAAGTACGCGATTACAGAAACACGCATGCGCACAATTGAAAAACAAAGGAACAACCTTGAATTTTAAATGCATTTTCAGACGAGATGCAGCAAATATTTTTTTAGTCTTGCAAATGCAAACCGCACACTTATAGTCGTAATCATTTTGATTTTTCGGATGATTTAAATTTTTCAGAAGATTTAAAAAACAAGTACATGCAAAAAAATATTTATTAATATCAATTAAACATACTTTTCCAAAAATTGCACAAGCTTTTAGGTATTGCTTAATCCTATCGTGATAGCACATGTTTAAATTTAAAAAAATACATAGAAGCTACCATAGCTAAAAATATTTGTAAAAATTGTAGACAGATTTAAGTAGTATTGTATAGACTAACAAGCCTTGCCCTTTAGCTGGATGGTTACTAATATCTCAAAAACATATTATATAGGAAAATACTCCTCCTTTATCGTTTTTATTGTGATATGCTTTCTGAAACAAAAATATACTTTTACTGCAGCTTCTGAGAAAGTGTTGTTTGCTTACTTTCTGCATACATGTATGCCCAGGTTTCAATTAATAATAATAATAAGGTTTATTCAAACATTAAAAAAACAACATCTATACAACTTATTTGTTTTGTAACAACATTAAATCATTTGTGTTTGCCTTTTTATGTAACGGCGCTTTTTCAGAAGTACCAAGTCATTCATTGCTTTTACTGCGAATTTACTGTTGGAATCAATTTGAAAATTGATCTTTAACGCATTGGGTACTCGCTAAAAATAATTCTTTTGTTGATGGAAATTGAAACCCCATTGTTATCCCTTTCGGACAAAGAATATTGCGTTAGATTTGCCCCAAAATGCTGCTGAGGTCATGCTCTGGAAAGAAGTTTTTAGATTTCGATTTTTGGTTCCAACAATTACAAAACGCAAATATGTAGAACAAATATTCGATAGAACTATTGCGTGTACAAACCTTACATTTATATGTATGTTACCATATATGTATTTACATTTATTTGTTCTTATGGGTCACGCAGGAACTATAGTAATAATAATGTACAGAACTAACTTTACTTTACAAATTAAAAAAAAACGATGTTAATACAAGAAAAAAGGCCATTTCAGCATGTGTTTCTCGAAACGTCGAAACAGTAGCTGATTTTATAACTACAATTCTGCAGTAGGTTGTATTTTATTAAATTCGCAGTTTTGACGTACTGTAAATGCCGCAACGTAAATGCACTCATCCACACTAAACCGTTTTTGCTACATTTTAACCAAAATTCGTAATAATTTGACGTGTGTAAGACAAAGTTGACGTCTTCAATGTACTCGAACGTCGCTGCTGCCATCTAGCGGCCAACATTTCGTTACGCCCGTATCAAACAAGTGACAACACCATTCAAAGGAGGTGGAGTTTGGATAAATTCTTTTCTGGTAAGGCCATAACGAGCGAAAAGTGACACAAAAACCAATCTACGTTTATTTACAGAAAGATTCTGTAAAATATCACCTAGAACGCGTTGAAAATCTAAAACAGAAAGTTAGGTTAGATATTCGTTCTCCATGTATCTTGTACTCGCCTGAGCCTCTCGTCATTTTCAGAGTTTGCAGCTTTATGTTAAACCACGATCTGCTTGATTAGCAGATACGGATTCTCTTTATTATTAACGGATCCCTGCGCAGTTTTTCAAAATCCCATACATTTCATGATTCCGAAAAAGCCCATTTTATTATCATTTAAGTGAATCAGCCGATGAGGCCAAAGAAATACTACTACAGAATATGTTTGCGTAGAGAGCATTGGGCAATTTAGATAATTTAAGAATGCAGTCTAAAATATAATTAAATAATAAATTAAACAGATATTGCTGATTTCTTCTAGGAGCTTCTTTAAAAACAAATCTTTTCGAAATGCAAACTGCAGACAACAGCACTTTTAGGTAGTTTCAGTCGTTGACTATATGCTATTTCAAATGTATACTAAGCTATAAATGTTAATTTTCTATACATAGATGAAAACTTCTTAACGAATGCATATACTGATAAGAGAACGCGAAAATAACAAACTGTTTTTAATAAAATGCGAAATAATTTTACAATATAATTCCAAAACAATGAAACACGGGAAAACGTTTACGAAAAACAAATTAAAAAAGAAGAATGAAATTTAACTCACTAACGCCAGAATGCTCAAACTGTTAAACTTAGATTTACGAATTTTTACAAAAAAAGACGCTTTGCAACTAACTACAGCGGTCTTTAATATTCCCGCTCATTTTTGCGAGTTAAGTGACGCCACGCGGAAATCAGTTGAAGCTCAACAATACCCAGCAGGTCGAATGAGACAAATCAGGCAGATCGTGATACCAACTTCGATATGTGACGTCACTAATTTTCAAACGAAGACGGCGTTGACCCTAAAAAATTAGGTTGTGGCTACAGTCCCGCAAGTGGGATCTACCTAAAAAAAACTAGAATCCCGCAGAGGAGTAATTTTTATTGTCACGCCCACAAGTTGCGGGATGTTTCCGAAGAATAAAATTCCCGCAAATTCCACACTTAACCAGATTTTACCTACCCACTTTATGAATAAATTGTGAAAATTTCATTGCATTATTTTCTCATTTTTGCTTTGTAATTTTTTGTTTTGTAATATTAAGGAGCATAATATTGACACAACAAGATGACAAGGTTACATATCGTTCTGTATTTTTCAATTTTTAAATTAGGGATTTAAAAAAAAATTACGAAATTGGTAAAATATTTCCATTTTGTTGATGTGATTGTTTTGGGTATAAGTAGAATGACAATAATTATACAATAGATGTGATATTTAGTTTACTTATATAAAAATTTGTAAATTCTAAAAAATATAGGTGTATGTATTTAACATCAAATATCATCCTGAAAGTTATTTAAACCTTCATTTTTTCAATTTTTTTTTGTATTGGTCTCTTTCTTGATAAAATCTATTGCCGTTAAATTGTTTCCTTTTGG
>JABXWE010057246.1:0-15555 GCA_014611495.1 Limonius californicus | reverse complement strand
TTACCAATCATTGAAAATTCGAGTTTAAAGTATTTTTTCATATAAAATAAAATCCGAACCGTCAAATCATTAGATCATCTTAAAAATGATTTTTAATCCTAGTTACTACTATCATTTTTATTTTTTATTGTTACAAAATTGCTGACATTGTTTATAAGATATGTCTAAATAATTATCATCTTAAAAAGTTTTTCTTTCAAACGAACTAAATTTCGAACCTTGAAATGTATCATGCCTATTTTAAAAAAATATATATTATGGCATGGCTTGACATGACAGTTTAAAAATGACCCTTCATTCGCCATTTTTATACCAACTAAAATATGAACCTTGAAATCACCTCAAAAATAATTTTTAAATATTATCTAGGTACTACTATCAGTTTTATTTAAAAAATATATTAAGGACCTGATGCTGATATTCAAGAGACATCTCCCAGTAATTTTTTTATTATTAAAATCTTTTCTCAAACAAACCAGTATCTGAACCTTGAAATCATCAGAACCTCATCATATCATCGAAAAGGTATTTCCAATATTATCTACGACCAATGTATTATTCAAAAAAGAGGTCCACGACATGATGGTGACAATTCAAAGGACGCAACTTAAAAATCATCATTTTATTAACAACTATTTAAAAATAGGTTTTTAAAGTTTTTTCTCAAACAAACTAAAATATGAACCTTGAAATCGTTAGAAACCCATAAAAATGATCTTTTTAATATTATTTAGTGTTATCATTTTATTCAGAAATAGGTCCATGACATGATGGTAACAATTCAAAGGACCCAACTCACAACCATTTAAAAATAGGTTCTTAAAGTTTTTTCTCAAGCAAACTAAAATCTGAACCTTGAAATCGTTACAACCCATAGAAATAATCTTCTTAATATTATTACGGTTATCATTTTGTTCAGAAATAAGTCCATAACATAAAGGTAATAATTCAAAGGACGCAACTCAATAATCATCATTTTTTAACAAACATTTAAAAATAGGGTTTTAAAGTAATTTCTCAAGCAAACTAAAATCTGAACCTTGAAATCGTTACAACTCCATAGAAATGATCTTCTTAATATTATTACGGTTATCATTTTGTTCAGAAATAGGTCCATGACATGATGGTAACAATTCAAAGGACGCAACTCAGTAATCATCATTGTATTAACAACCATTTAAAAATAGGGTTTCAAAGTTTTTTCTCAAGCAAACTAAAATCTGAACTTTGAAATCGTTAGAACCCCATAGAAATGATCTTTTTAATATTATTTAGTGCAATCATTTTATTCAGAAATAGGTTCATGACATGATGGTGACAATTCAAACGACGCAACTCAGTAATCTTCACCTTATTACCAACCATTTAAAAATTGAGCTTTAGTGTTTTTTATCATACAAACTAGAACCAAACCATAAAATTAATTTATTCTGTCAACTATTAATATACCAGATTAAAACGGAGACATATCAGGGAAGCCTACATCCATAAATCGATTATGAGATGATAATGACATGATTCAACACAGACCCTATCTTATTACCAATCATTTAAAATTGAACTTTCAACATCTTTCATTATACAAACTAAAATCTGAACCTTGAAATCATTAGAGCATCCTGGAAATGATTAATCAATATTATCTGCTAGTATCATTTTTATTTCAAAATTCGGTTCGTGACATGATACTGAAATAGGACGGAACTCAGTAATCATCATTTTATTACGGCTATCACTTTATTCATAAATAGATCCATGACATGATGGTAACAACTCAAAGGACTCAAGTCAGTAATCGTCATTTTATTAACAACCATTTAAAAATAGGGTTTTAAAGTCTTTTCTCAAGCAAACTAAAATCTGAACCTTGAAATCGTTAGAACTCCATAGAAATGAGCTTTTTAATATTATTTGATGCAATAATTTTATTCCAAAATAGGTCCTTAGCATGATGGTAATAATTCAAAGAACGCAACTCTGTAATCATCACTTTATTACCCATTTAAAAATCGATTTTCAGTGTCTTTTTCATACATACTAAAATCAGGACGTTGCAATCATTAGACCGCCGAAATAATGATTTTTATTTCAAAATTAGATTATACCATAATGGAGACACCCCTCAGTAATCGGTAGCTTTAAAAATAGACTTTTAGCGCCCTTTTCCAACGGATTAAAATCTGACCCTTGATAACACTAGACGAACCTGGAAATTTTTTTGTTTAAAAAATACGGACAGGACATGATGTTGACATATTTAAAGGAAGGAATGCAGTACTCATCACCTTTTTTCAAGCTTAAAATCAGAACTTTGTAATCGTTAGACCACCCTGGATTTATCTGCTAGTATCGCTTTTATTTAAAAAATATACTATTATATGATACTGACATCATTCAAGGGACACCTCTTGGTATTCATCATCTCATTATCAACAATTTAAAAAAGGGTTTCCAATGTCCTTATTCATAGGAATGAAAATCTGAACCTTGAAATCATTAGACCACCTTAGAAATGATTCAGAACTGTCCCGTACATAAATAACAAAAATAAATTGTGCTATTTAATGCAATATTTTTAATTCTCGACGGCCGATGCATACCCCTGGCACCAATTCCCAGTTCGTATCCAATTTGCAACTGAATTCCCTGCCACCATTCGCTGAAGATTTTCACAAGAAGCTGCGTTGCAACTTTTCCACAATCCCTTCAAAGTTGGCTCTTGAAAATAAGCAGATTTGCAAAGGTAGGGCTTTTCCGCATTGTTTTGCGCTCACTTTTTAGATGGAAGTGCGCCTTGTGCACCAAAAACGTTAGTTAGTTTGTCTTGTAATCAGTTATCAGGAACAATGTTTTTTAAATGTAACAAGGCTTTAGTGAGAGTTTCCCAAAGTGAAATGGTGTGGAGTTAGAGATGTCAGAGCAACAGCATCCACGGCTGTATCATATAGCACGCATCTTAAAATAGATTAAGTCGGTGTTCGTCGGTCGTGAGGACCCCTCCAACGGGTAGCTGCAGGTCCCGCTGTGGGAGATACCGACATTCTTCGCTCGCAATTCGCAAACGACCGACGTCTTGGTATATTATCGGGGATGATAACTTGACTTCTGCTAAATGAAGCCGTGGAAGGCAATCGAACCGTCGTGAAAAGGACTTAATAGTATTTTTTATCTCTACGAACTCTTTCTTTCGTGTTTGTGTTGTGTTTGTGCAATTTTTCAATTTTTTTCGCTTTTGTGAGATTTTTGTGGTGACAAAATGAAACGACAGCAGCAACAGAGTCAGCAGACTCGACAGAGTCAACAATCGACTCAACAAAGTCAAATTCAACAAAGTCAGACTCAGCAAAGTCAACAGAGGCAACAGCAAAGTGTGAGCCGCACGGAGACCCGACAATTCACCACTCACCAGACAGGTTAGAAGTGTTCATTTTCAGTTCGATTTTTGTCACGTTTGCCAGCTTTATAGCTAAAGTCATTTTCAAATCACTCGAGAATCAAAAATTCTCATTGCTTGACTTTTCTATAGGTTAAAATGGTTTTGGAGCGCTTCATTTTCATATTTTTGAGAGCTTTTTGCGCCCCGATCGCATGGCTATTGCTTGTAATAAGAGTTTCGTTTTATCAAAGTTCACATCTGCATGGCTGGATCGTAAAATATAGATATTGCATCGCTTTTGAGTATGCCGTTTGAAAAACCTCAGTTTTCTCCATTTTCTCCCCCAAAATTATACAGTGGCGCGCACGTTCAAAAATGGCGCCCGAAATCCTTATAAGGGAACCAAGGATAAAGTAACCATTGCACTAATTGCTACCACGTGAACCTTACTGGAACTCGAAATTCCTCTACACCTGATTTTATCATTCAGTGGAAATAAGAGACAATTTAATTGTAGATGGTGACTTAAATATGCCACTCGGTCAACGAGATAGGCTTTCGATGGTTTTCTTCGGCTTTATTAAACACGCAATGAATTCCTTAACAACTTTCTTCATATTGTAATGGTAATTTAGACACTATAATTAAATTTCCGCGTATGGTATTACATGTGAAATTCAATTTTGACGCACATGACCGAACATGGAAAAACTAAGCACCGCAATTTGTTAGATTAGATTAGAAATTACGCTGATTTTATCAGAACCAAGCATAAATTATGCGCCCGAAACGTTCAATCACCTGTTTTAGCCATATTTAATTTTTAGAAGAAAATGGCGCATCAGACATGCGCAAAATCTTCACTGCCTGAATTTCCCCTATTCGGTTCGATAAGCCACCAACACATAATCATCTTTTTCTTTTTGAACTATGATTTGACAGCAACATGGCGCTTGCTATTAAGGGCTTTCATGATTTAACTTGGTTGTGGTTACCTTTATGAAGGCTAAAACTTGGAAACATTTTGACGAATAGGCTATCCGTGCACTAATCTCCATTTGGGACTGAAGATGACCACCGTAGTAATATCGAAACGCGTAAAAATCCTTCGTATAAATCAATTTATAATTTAACTACAGTGGAAAGTATAAAATCATGCAGAACATAATATTTGCTAAAACAATTAATTGTTAGTTTCAAAATATCAATCCTGATTATATGAAAATGTGCAAAATGCATTGCCCTATCGTTAGCAATACTTTTAGATTACATAGGTTAGGGGATAGTTAGATAGACACACTGTCGCAATAATATCGAATATCGTCCATTTTGAGACATTGTAAATCTGCATGCCACTCAATCACATCATCAAAGAAACTGTTTTTCAAGAAAATGTTTGTGAATTCTCTTCAATATTTTCCGAAATCCTCGGTATAGCAATAAATCTGAAAGTGCAATTTGCAAATCTTCAAAACATGTTTGGCATATTTCAGACAATGAAAAATCATATAAACGTTTTTTAAACTTTAAATAATTTTCTTGTATGACATTATTTGCAAATTTCTGGAAAAAAGGCATGACACGCCAATGACGTACATATAAATGTCGGTTTAGAATTCCAAAATGCAAAGAAAATATTGCAGAAAACCGTTAAAAGTTTGCCTAAGACAATACGAAATTAATAAGAAAATTGCTGCATGTGTCCTAATTGAGTAACACCTACGCCACTGAATACCATAAGAGCGCTAAGGTTACAAATCAAACTACATTTGAAAAAATTACCCAAACAATGTTTTACATTTAAGTTTTGGAAACATAAAATTTGAGACGCGTAGTCAAAATATTTAAAAAACAGACCAAAATAAAATATTTAAGAATATTGCAAAAATATAAATAATAAAGAAATTTTCAGCACGTTTGATACGCCACCGGTTCGGTACAATTTGCCTCCTTAATTGATATGAAAAAAAACAATTCATTTAAAAATAAACAAATTTTTTAAAGTATTTCTAAACATTTTTTTCTTTTTTTTTTCGATTTTAGTTGTTGCAAACAATTTAAAAGGGCATTAAATAAATACAGCATTGGTATAGGGAAATACAGGGTGACTCCAAAAATATGCGAAAAACTTTACCCACTTATAGATAAGGATAATGAACACCTAAATTACCCAGTAATATTTTCAAAATTAGGCACCGTTACGGAGATATAGCGCTTCGAAGTTTTTTACATCAATTCACTTAAATGTAAATAACTTTTTTATTTCTTGTCCGATTTTGATAAACTGTATTGTTTTTTTAGAAAGCTCACAGTTTGAGCCTAATTTTCAGGCTACAATTGGCTGTGAAAAGTAAAGGAAATTTGAACCAGAAGTGAAAACGTTGGTTTATAAATTTGTAAATTAGGTTATATCTTGAAAACTAGGTCGTTTTCTGGGTTTTTTTGCAGCTACTAAGCTGGTATTCTGTTTTCCAAAAAAAGTTTTTTTTTTTAATTTCATATTTAAAGAGATATTTAACCGAGTTTCCTATAGAAATGACAATTTAAAGACATACACCTGATTCACACATTTTTACACCATAATTTTCAGTTCTAGGTAAGATTGTATCCACGTTTCATAGACAATTCCACATTTTTCATGAAGCTTGGACTATTAGCTTTCCAAAACAACGAAATTTGTCAGAATTCGATAAGAAACAAAACAGTTATTTACATTTTAGTGATCTGATATGACAAAATTTTGAAGCGTCATATCTCCGTAACGATGCTGAATTTTAAAAAGATTACTAGGTAATTAAGTGCTAAATAACTTCAAGTTTTTTGCACATGTTGAGAATCACCCTGTATAGTTTTCAATGGTTGTAGAAAAAAATTCTCCATGCCCTTTTTTATTCACACATGAAAAAATTGTGTGAATTAAAACGTTTCCTGCATTTACAAGCAGGAAATAATTGAACGCCTAATTATGTCGAAACAGTAGTTTGTTATACTTAAAACTTTACATTAAAATACTTATTTTAATTGTTTAAAACTGTAAACAAAGAACTATTTGGTAATACAAACAAAATTATATATATTGAATTTTGTATTTTAATATACAACCAAGAAGCGTTATTTTATAATAAATTATTAATTTTTAAGATTAAATTTAAAAAAATTAATAGGTTTATTGACTGGTCATACAAGGTTTAAATAATCAATATAATTATAAAACACGCGAATCAGATAATATAGATACAGAAAAACTAAGAGTGCAGACTGCATCTATTTAAAGAAAAAATATTCCTAGTAAAACTCTGTAAAATAATTTTGATATAAAAATTTTCAGATGTGAAAATCTGGTCATTGGCGTAACTACAAATTTTCGGCTATTAATTAATTAAATTGACTTTGATTTTCTGTTCTGTCTTAACATATTAATTAAAACCTTCATGTTTGAATTTTCTTTGGCTCCCCTAAAGTAGGAGACAGTAGTTACCCCACTGGATCAATTAAAGTTTGTAAATCTAATTAAAAGTAGCAAAACCACCGGCCATGCGCATTTAACCTGAAATCTTGTAATGCAATCAACTGTTTAAATCTAAATTGTCCTGAAATCGATTGAAAAATTTGGATCGATATAATTAATTCTACATAAATCTTAATCTAATCCCTGAAATCTAAATCGATATTTAAGCCAAAAGAAACCACAATTAATACATTTCAAAAGTAAATTTAAGTGTATTTTAATACTATATCATATCATAATTTCAATATAAACATAAAATATTGTTATACTGATAGTAATAATCATAATTAATATTTTAAAATCCTAATATTTGAACATTCTGTAGCCTTCGCGCATATATAAAATGAATCATAACTGATATTTGATCGATGATCCTTGAAAACGAAAGATATCGATTTTCTTGCATTACAAAAAATCAAACCGTTTCAAATCAATGCAGCTTGATGTCAACTGTCAAACAAATTTTTATGCAATAGTATTTTAAGCACAATCACTTAAGGTAGAGTGAATGCTTTAACATTATATAAATAGCACTTAGGAAAATGACAATTAGTGAAGTATAATTATAGATTAGAAGAAAGCTTCTGGGTAGTTTTTTTTTATTTTTGGATGTGCTAAACAGGCTAATACCGATCTGTTTTGGCTTGTTTCAATTTTCTAACGTTTCGTCCGACCAAAATTGTCTCTAATTTAAATTCATCAGCCTAAAATTAGACATTTAACGCCTGTCAATTAAAACTTTATTCGATTAAAATGGGCTTATACAAGTACAATTTCGAATTTATATAACGCCACTGATCTTAACCGCCACTAAGAGTCAACTTGTAGTACCAAGCTGAATTGAATGATAGTTTTGTAGAGTTTAATTTATCGTTATTACGTTGGAGGTAATGACCTTTTACAGCCGCGTGTAAAGCTTAAGTTTACATTTTTCGTGTGCTATTAAAAATTATACATGCACCTGCATTTTGGCAGCTACTACAAAGTAATTTAAAACAGGAAATCGCAAAGCTAGGGCTTTAATGTGTTGTTTCTGGTAAGACACAGCTTCAATTAAGATTATTTTAATCGGCTGTGAAGTCTTGGGTCTATTTTACAACCAGACGTCTATGCTCGTTACATGAAACTGCCTGGTAAACTAAATGACCGATTTTCTGGGCGGACACGCCTTGTTCATTACCCCATACTAATTATAATTTAGCTCGTAACGTACATTCTAAATTGTGTCAAGATAGAATTAAATTAATTGGGAATTTTTATTATGACGAAATTTCAAATTTTCCAAATTAATAGATATAAATTAATTGGAATGTTTTCTTTAGGTTAGATGCTACCAAATACAATTCAATGTAGGTCTTTAAATAAATTCAAGAGCAAACAAAAATTCAATACTTTTCGAATAATGTTAGGTTAGATATTAGCAATGCAATGTAACTATTCAAATAATTTCGAAAGCAGATAAGAACAGAAGCGCAATATTAGCTTAGATATCAGCAACGGTAATATAACGTAACTCTTTCAATAATTCCAGAAACACGAATGAAATATGAACAAAGCTTAATCAACCAACAGCCTTTTTTAATCCCACTGTTCTTTTCTTCTTCTTCTTCTTCTTCTTCTTCTTCTTCTTCCTCTTCTTCTCCTTCTTCTTCTTCTTCTTCATCGTTTACGTATTAGGCTTAAACCTGTTACGTCTCCTTTACACAATATTATTCTTGGTCCTTCCATCTTTTTCTGGGACGGCCTGAAGATTTCCTGCCTGTGGGTCTGTATATGTAGTATTTAGGCATCCTATGCTCAGGCATCCTTTTGATATGGTTCTTCCATTCCCTTCTGCATTCTTTGATTCTGTCATTGAGGTTAAATATATGTAATTCGTTTCGTATTCGCTCATTTCTTATATGATCTTCCCTTGTGTATCCTGCGATATTTCATTGTTCTGTATTCGCTGTTCGTCCTCTTTTTTGATGGTCCATGATTTGCTTCCGTAAATGTTCTGTTCTTTTCTCTACCCCCTATTTCTCCTCAGCGCTAAGGTTGAAACACAGAGGACCCACAGTTTAACATCAAATCCGAATGACAGAAATTCCAGGGCAGATTTTTAGCATTAAGATCCCATGGTTGCAAGCCGGATTGGGAAATTGTATGTGGTGGGTTGCAGCACAAGATTTTTATTAACTGTAGGGGTAATGCTGGGGAGTCAAAACCAAGCCTGAATCGATGTTTTACTCAGACAACTACCAACTACCGTCACACCGCTCAATACTTTCCCAAAAAATGTTAGCTGAGATGCAACCAACTTTAATTTAACGTAGCTTTTTAAACAACAATATAAACTCAATACTTTATCAAAAATGTTAGGTTACATAATAACAACTGTAGTATAATGCAACTATTTAAATAATGTCGAAAGCAAATAGAAACAGAAGCCCAATACTTTCTTGAAAATGTTAGGTTAGATAGTATCCACTGCATTGCAATGAACTCTTCAGTAAATAAAAATAAAATCTCAATAATTTTCCAAAAATGTTAAGTTAGATATTATCAACTGCAATGCAGTGTATTTTTTCGAATAATTTTTAAAGCAACTAAAAACGGAAGCTCAGTACGTTTCCCAAAAATGTTAGTTTATATAGTACCAGCTGCAATGCAGGATATCTCTACAATGTAACTCTTCAAATAGTTTTAAAAAACAGAAATAAAAATAGAAAAAGCACAATACTTTCTCCAACATGTTAGGTTAGACAGTGTGAACTGCATTTCAATGAAACTCTTCAAATAATTTCAAAGGCGGATAAGAAGAAAAACTCAATACTTCTCCAAAAATGTTAGGTTAGATAATACCAACGACAATACAATGTCACAAATAATTCTTTTCAAATAATTTAAAAAACAACTAAAAACGAAAGCTCAATAGTTTCCTAAAAAGGTTTGATTAGATAGTACCAACTGCAACTCTCCAAATAATTTCAAACGCGAATAAGAAGAAAAATTCAATACTTCTCCAAAAATATTAGGTTAGATAGTCACAACTGTAATGCAATGAAACTCTTCTAATAATTTCAAAAGCGAATAAAATCAGGTTCAATACTTCTCCAAAAATTTTAGGTTAGATATTACCCACTACAATACAATGTAAATCTTCAAATAATTTTAAAAGAAACAAATAAAAACAGAAGCACAATACTTTCTCAAACATGTTACGTTAGATATTAGCAGCTGTAATATAATACAACTATTCAAATAATTTCGAAAGCAAATAGAAACAGAAGCCCAATATTTACCCACTGCATTGCAATGCACTCTTCAGAAAATAAAAAGAAAACCTCAATACTTCTCCAAAAATGTTAAGTTAGATATGACCAATCGCAATGCAGTGTATCTTTTCAAATAAATTTAAAAGCAACTAAAAACATAAGCTCAATTTTTCCCAAAAATGTTAGGTTATATAGTACCAACTGCAATGCAGGATATCTCTTCAAATAATTTTAAAAACGATTAAAAACGGAAACTCAGTACTTTTTCAAAAATGTTTGGTTGGATAGTACCAACTGTAATGTAAGGAACTCTTCTAACAATTTCAAAGGCGAATAAGAAGAAACACTCAATACATACAAAAATGTTAGGTTAGATATTACTAACTACAATATAATGTAACTCTTTAAATAATTTAAAAAAAAACAAATAAAAACAGGAGCACAATACTTTCTCAAACATGTTAGGTTAGACAGTATGAAGTGTAATGCAAGGAAACTCTTCAAATAATTACAAAGGCAAATAAGAAGAAATACGCAATACGTCTCCAAAAAAGTTAGGTTGGATAATATCAACGACAATACAATGTCATTCTTCAAATACTTTAAAAAACAACTAAAAACGAAGCTCAGTACTTTCCCAAAAATGTTTGATTAGATAGCATCAACTGCAACCCTCCAAATAATTTCAAACGGAAATAAGAAGAAAAATTCAATACTTCTCCAATAATATTAGGTTAGATAATAACAAATCCATTGGAAAGCTTTTCCTCAAAGAAGTGTCTAATAGACAAAAACGCAGGTGTCCAATATTTTTCCAAATATTTTAGGTTAGATGCTACTAACTACAGCGCATATCTCTTTAAATGGTTTTCAGACTAACAATAGAACTACAGCTACAAAAAGGAACTTGAAATAGAGTTTTATACGAGACGCATTAAACTTCCGCCCAATAAATTCCTTGATTATATTTTTACCTTCTATAAATTACTAGTTTTCATTGGGCAATCTAAGGCTGATTGCCAAACTATAATGACGGCGTTAAATAAACAATACCAAGTGGCTACATTGCAAAAATACCAAGACCGGTGCCAAAATCGGTTTTGCTTCATTTAAAATAGGCGTAAAAACCAATGACAGCTGTTTTGTCTTGACAAGTAGTAGCAGTTGAAACAAATAAGCAATAGGCAATTTATTTTTAAAATATTACATTTGTACTGAAGTATCTGATCACATTCGAAACCAAAATTTTTCTTCTCTACTAACCAAAAGGTATAATTTTGAAATTTCTTTTGTGGAACTATTTCTAAATTTGCTGAAATTGAATTTTCATTCCAAAATCCCATTATTTGTATAATCCAATCTAAACCATGGATTTTTTATCATCCTTGCTTCTTTCCATGGCTTTTCGAGACCCGTAGAACTATATGATGTACCTATAATCATAGATATTCAAATTAAAATTCCCCTAATACGGGCAATGGATTTGTTAAGTATGATTTTTTTGTAAATAGCTTTCAATAACTTTAAAAAGCATTTGCATAAAATTAGAAATTTAATTTTCATCCCTAAAATGATTTATTTGGTTATGATTTCTCTGTAAGTTGCTTTCTATAACTTTGAAACGCATTTGTGTAAACGTAGAAATTTCATTATTCACCAAAAATCCCATAATTCGGGTAATGGATTTTGTAGCTATGATTTCTTGGTAAGCTGCTTTCGATAGCTTTGGAAAGCATTTGTGTACATTTTTGACATTAGTTATAATGTCTTGGTAAGCTGCTTTCCATAGCTTTGGAAACCTTTTGCATAAACGTTGAAATTTCATTTTCAACTTCATAAACCCATAATTCGGATATCTTGGTAAGCTGCTTTTCGTAGCTTTGGAAATCATTTGCGTAAACGTTGAAATTTTATTTTCAACTTCAAAATCCCATAATTTAGGTAATAGATTTTTTAATTATGATTTCTTAGTAAGCTGCTTTCCATGGCTTTGAAAACCATTTGCTTAAACGTTGAAATTTCTTTTTCAATTTCAAAATCCCATAATTCGGGTATCTTGGTAAGCTGCTTTCCATGGCTTTGAAAACCATTTGCGTAAACGTAGAAATTTCATTTCAACTTCAAAATCGTATAATTTGGGTAATGGATTTTCTAGTTACGATTTCTTAGCAAGCTGCTTTCCATGGTTTTGAAAACCATTTGGGTAAACGTTGAAATTTCATTTTTAACCCCAAAATCCCATAATTCGGGTAATGGATTGTATAGTTATGATGTCTTGGTAAGCTGCTTTCCATTGCTTTAGAAACCTTTTGCATAAACGTTAAAATTTCATTTTCAACTTCATAATCCCATAATTTGGGTATCTTGGTAAGCTGCTTTCCATGGCTTTGGAAACCATTTGCGTAAAGGTTGAAATTTTATTTTCAACTTCAAAATCCCATAATTTAGGTAATAGATTTTTTAGTTATGATTTCTTAGTAAGCTGCTTTCCATGGCTTTGAAAACCATTTGCGTAAACCTTGAAATTTCTTTTTCAACTTCGAAATCCCATAATTCGGGTATCTTGGTAAGCTGCTTTCCATGACTTTGAAAACCATTTGCGTAAACGTAGAAATTTCATTTTAAACTTCAAAATCCTATAATTTGGGTAATGGATTTTCTAGTTGCGATGTCTTAGCAAGCTGCTTTCCATGGCTTTGAAAACCATTTGCGTAAACGTAGAAATTTCATTTTAAACTTCAAAATCCCATAATATAGGTAATAGATTTTTTAGTTATGATTTCTTAGTAAGCTGCTTTCCGTGACTTTGAAAACCATTTGCGTAAACGTTGAAATTTCTTTTTCAACCCATAATTTGGGTAATGGATTTTTTAGGTATGATTTCTAGGTAAGGTGCTTTCCATTACTTTGAGAAGCATTTGTGTAAACTTAACATTAGTTATGATTTCTTGGTAAGCTGCTTTCCAAGGCTTTGGAAAGCGTTTGCGTAAACGTAGAAATACCACTTTCAACCCCAAAATTCCATAATTTGGGCAATAATTTTTTAGTTATGATTTCTCAATAAGCTGCTTGCTATGGCATTTTCATAAATGTACAAATTTAATTTTCATCTTTAAAATCCCATAATTTGGGTAATGGATTTTTAGCTATGATTTCTTTGTGAGTTGCTTTCCATGACTTTAAAAAGCGTTTCCATGAATGTAGAAATTTCAATTATATCCGTAAATCCCATGATTCTGGCAATATAATAAAATTTTTATTTCTGGTTTTTCTTACTTTTCAAGGCCCATACAATCATTTCTATAACCGTAAAACTTAATTTGTACAAAAAAATTAATTATTCCAGTTTTTTAGATTTTTCCATTGAACATTTAATAAAACTAAGCATAGAATTTCTGTATTTATAAGTAGCTATAAAAGTCTCGCATTATCTGAAAATCCAAATTACGTCCAGATAGAAATCCAATTCGACTATTAATGGTTTTCCAATTTTCAAGTGTGTAGAAAGTTTGATCCGGTAACAGCTAGGAAAACTTTGAATTTGTAGTTCTCATACCTGCCGGCGCAGCGCTGTAGAGCGTGAAGTCCCTGATCCCATTGGCAGGGTAAAGATAGCTGCTCCTAAAATGGGCGGCTGTAACACGATCCATGATCAGAAATAGACTGTGCCGGGCCCCATACCGATCTTACACTGTCAACAAAAATATGCTGAATGTCTACCTACATACTCGTCAACTTGTGGTGATATTTTAAGTAACATTTCCACGATTAAGCTTAGAAGCGCATAATTTTTTCCCGAAACACGTCTAATTAATTCATTGATAATTTTCCTCCAGCGTTTCGCAGTTGGTGAATGGAAATAGGTGCCTAATTATATCCCACAGTGACATCATTGTTTAAAATGGTTAATGGAAACAGGACAGCCCCCGATTTAAATTGTAATTTGATCAAATTTATGGCTTGCATTATTACAGTCGAAATTCTCCGAGAAGGTTTAAAAAACACTTTCTGAGCATGCAAATCCTGTTTAAAAAAATTATCTGGCTTATGACAAGTGCCAAAATGTTCCGCATAATAATTTTTAAAACAGAAAAAGCAAACAAGGTGTTTATTTCTAGACCTAGAATTTTTCATATCCTTCGTTTTAACTACAGGAATAAATTCTTAGATAAAAGTACTCATAAACAAGTTATTTTCAGAAGAGGACTGAATTATTCTCTTGATTTTTTTCTGTAGACCGCGGTTCTCGACCCTGAATTCTTGAAAAAAAAAGAGTAATTATAGTACAAAAGAACGTATGAATAAGAAAATTAAATGCCTCAAGGTCGTATGAGAATAAATAAGTCAAATGCATCTATAAATTTTAACGTTGATTAAGATTTGATGTAAATATTTTGCATATAATATAAACTCATCGTTTACACTTGCATATTATGGTTCCGGATATACGTTCAAATTTAAACAGATTAGAATGTGGTTCCATAATTAGCATACACATACTCTCTAATACATTCTAGAATTTCCTGAAACAATTAAAGTGTCCTGGTAAAGGAAAACCATATCATACAGATATCTGCATACATCTGTATAATTCTTAATAGATATATTAAACATTAGAACCAACTGAAATATTAAAATATTTACCGGTGACAGAAAGGCATATTATAGTGGTAGTATATCTGCATATATTTATGTAATTTTAAATAATTATACAACTACTACAATTTATTGACGCATTGTCGACAAAAGTTAATGTATAGCATAGATGTATATTTATGTATTGTCAAGTACTGAAATATTAAAATAATTACCGAAGACAGAAACGCATATTATATAGTGACAGAATATTCGCATATATCTATCTAATTTTAAATAAGTGTATAACTACTAGAATTTACTGAAATATTAACATACCTATTTATCAGCCAAAATAATGCATATCATAGCTGATATATTTTTACAGTTTCAAACCCCGAAGTATTAAAATATTCACCGGGGACAGAACGCATATTATAGTGACAATACATCCGCATATATCTACGTAACTTTAAATGAGTGTATAACCACTACAAATCATTGAAATATTTACCAGGGAAGATAATGTGTGCCGTATTATACTTACATAGTCTCAAATACTGAAATATTAAAACACTACCGGGGAGAAACGCATGCTACAGTGAGAACATATTTGCCTATATCTACATAATTTTAAATACTATAATTTATTGAAATATTAACGTATTTATCAGGGCAGATAATGCATATGATGACAGTGTATCTGCATAGTTTCAAATACTGAAATATAAAAATAAATACCGGGGATAGAAATGCATATTATAGTGACAATACATCCGCATATATCTACGTAACTTTAAATGAGTGTATAACCACTACAAATCATTGAAATATTTACC